>CACKRE030005258.1:11888-38212 GCA_902602495.3 Ectocarpus sp. CCAP 1310/34
TTCGTTTGTCGCCCCAGAGACCAGTGGTAGCAGCATCAAGGTCCTTGAGGACAACCAGGGGGCCATAGCGTTGGTGCAGAACCCCCTCAGCTCAGGTCGCACGAAACACATCGACGTGAGGTATCATTTCATCCGAGGATTGTTTAGGTCGGGGGATATTTCGGTCAAGTTTGTTCCGACAACGGAGCAACACGCGGACCTCCTTACCAAGGCCCTTAGCAGGGTCAGTCTGCAGTACCACCGGCGCAAGCTGATGAATTTGCCGGAGTACATGTAGCAATTTTTAGCACTTGCCTTGGAGTTTTTTGGTAAGTGCGGCCGTTGTAAGCCGCTGTGATAGCGACGGTTTTTTGTGGTGGAAGGGTTTTTCCTTGAGGGGTTTTGCCCGAACGCCGGGTTTCCCCTCCATATGTTACCATGTTGGTATTTTCTGATGTATCCTGGGGCGTTCTTGCCCAATTGATGGTTAGTCACTTGCGTGAAGAACCAGGGAGGGTGTTCGTGAGTCTGCGAACATTGCTGTTGGATACATGTGCTGGATGATTTTGTGTCACGCAGACTGGTAAGATAACCGTTTGATAGGGGGCNTGTCGAACTGTGGGTTAGGACACACACGTAAGTGTACCACATCACGAAAGAACGAACCGAACAATGAAGAAGTGGATTTTTCTTTTCTCTTTCTGTTCGTTCTTAGTCTTTCGTTCTGTCATAACTTCTTGACCGGGGTCGACCGTCTGTATCCATTCCCCGGTTAGCCGTTTACTGTTACTGTTTCTATCTAACTTTTATTGAACTCAGACCCCGACAAAATAGTTCTTGAGAACTGTTCTGCATGGCGTTTTATCCCTTAATCCCGGGAGCAATCCTACTGTGCGATTGTCATGAATTGGCTGTTCTCTTGTACGTGGCACCAGACATCACGGAGAAGAAGCTCCAAATCGACTCTTGTGCATCAAGCATCAAAAGCGTTTGCACACGCAGAGCAGCCCTGGGCAGTTCACATCCTTGAATCGTTCGGAGTCTAGTATCAGTGGCTCTGGAGGACAGTACGCAGGCCAGAAGTTTGCTCTGCCTTGGGTCTAGATGTACTCTTGGTCACCCAGCACATCAGCTCAGAAAACCGCGAGCTTTGGCCTCCTGCAACAACCTCTCGTTGGCCTCGAAAAGAACGGCACATCCGCTGCACCCCACCAAGCTGTTCTCCGCCTCGCCGCCACCCCGCGCTTCGGGGCTTGCCGCCTCAACCGAGTCCTTCCCCATGCCGCCGCTGCCCCCCCGCTCGTGGTGCCGTGGAGGCGGTCGGAGCTCAGGACCACCATTGATGATGTCTCTGTTGTCGTTGTTTTGTCGCCCTTTCTGTGCGGCAGCCGCCCGCATGCGCACGAGATCCCGAGCGCGCTTGGCGTACTCTCTCTCGGCAGCTGCCGCGGCCTCCTCGGCGAACCTCACGGCCCTCTTCGCCTTCCTACCGGTCGGTGATGGATTGTCATCTTCACCGAGTGGAGTTCCGCTGCTGTTGCCGTTGGCGTGTTTGGAATTGAGAGCTCCAGGGGTTGGTGGCGGCGACGAAAACGATGATCGCGAAGCTTCGGCCTCTGCCAACTTCCGGAGAGAGGAGGCGCTCAGTGCCTCCTCCACGGCAGAGATCAAGGAAGACCTCCGATCGTCCAGCATTTTAACCTCTCTGACGGACCAAGCAGTTGAAAGGAAAATAAATGAGGATGAGACGCAGGACAGCAGTGATTTATCGGGACGGCCGCCTCCAGTGCAACCCACTCTTTCTTCGCACACTTGACGTGCGTCGACGTGTATCAACTTGATACCACCACGGGGAGACTGGCGTTCTTCGGGAGAAAGCTTAGGGGATGAATGGGCTCAACGAGAGACGTGGAATGTATGTGTACTACTACCATGAGCCGGTCTACGGTGCCCGCCGCCTTTCCTTACCGCCCTAAGACGGCCTTGGTGCGCGCTACCTCGTGCTCGCCCGCCGCGTCGAGTGCTTGCCTCAACACCTCCGCGGCTCTGACCGTGGTCTCGTGCTGGACTCGTTTGTGCTTGGACGTGCATGCTTCAACGGCAACATTGATGGATCTTGCTGCCTCACTCTGAAATCGCCGGTTATCGCCAATTAATACGCGGGAAATGTGAAAGCCACTCGTTGTTGGACGATATGCGTACCCATCTACTGGGTCACAGTTGAACGGATGACGCCGCCTTCCTCCAAAGTCGTTTTCCTGTTGGAATTGATATCGCGTTGCCTAATCATTGTGGGTGTTTGAATCGTTGCCTGCCTTGCCCCCAGCCTAATGTTCCATACAATGTGTCTTGACGTCACCGGTGAATAGTCTCGCCCACAAATATTCGTGATTTCCTGCAAAGCTTGGAAAGAAAGCGGATAATTTTTTCTAGGTCGGCGTCAGAGTTGTAGCAGGTGGGCGAGCTATCTGTTTCGTTGCGAACGGTGGGTGACCAAATAAGCACGCTCCCCTCTCCCCAAGCCACGAGACACTGTCCGTTGCATTTAGAGATGCGCAACCTGGCTTGTTTCAACTCACGTGCAGTTGTCGTTTCAGCTCGGTCTCGGCTTCTCTTCTGTCCCCCTCCAAGTCACTAGTCACCCTAGACAGCTCCTCCTTAGTGATACTGGCCTCTACCTCACGAAGTGCCTCTAGAGCTGTTTCCTGGGCGATCGCAGCCTCTCCACCCATCGCGTCTATCTTAGCCTGACGACATGGAAATTATCGACAGGCGGATGGGGGCGGGGGTGAACTCGATATTCGCCTTGGCACTATGTACGACGCCACGGGAGAGGGTTGTCACGGCAATCTGTAGGGCAGTCGTAAGCACCACAGTGGGGCCAAGCGGCAATAAATGACCCTGGGGAATGAATTTTGCTTGCCTGAATGTTGTGGTCGTTTTGCTGCCTGAGGAGTCGGCATGAATGTTCAAACGCCGCCTCTCCCTCGTGCAGTGCTCTGCCCTTGCAATGTGGGCCGCAGAACAAGAGGGATATTAGCGCGTAATCCATGCAAGGGTAGGCTAGGATAGCCCACGCGTTGCAAAAGCCGTAGTATGACGCGATCTAAAGTGGTAGATGCCCGCCAGAACATGTCATAACGGAAAAGATTTTCGTCATGCTACCATACGTTTAGGTAGGACAAAGTGATCGACCTGGCTGGGGAGAAACTTTCTCCGCAGGCTGCATATGTATACATGACTAATTGCTTGTCCATGCTACGGTGAACTTAGATCAACGCCACCAATCACACTCGTCCTCACGGCTTTCGAACGAGTTCACAACGCGGCACCAAGTACTTCATGAACCTTCGGTCGTCAATCCCAGCATGACAAAGGACCGAAGCAACGCCGATTCTGCTGTCGTGTGTGCAGATAGGCGCATGATGTGATACAATGATCCGTTTGATTGAGCCACACCCCGAAGCAATCCATCCGTTGCACGTGACAAATACCTCCAGCCAGCATACCAGCCTTCCTTCTGGTGAAAGTCACACGTGAAAGTTTATCTACCTCTCGCGCTTCTTGTGGGCTTCTTCCCACAGCTCCCCCTGTAGACCGCTGACGCTATGCCCTGTGCCCCTGCTGAGAGAACGCCTCAGCCTCGACAAAGTCTTCTCCTTCTCCTGAGCATGCGCCACAGCAAGTCTCTCGCGAGCAGCATCTTTGAGGTCCTTCAACTCACGCCTGCACTCGGCCACCCACACAAAAACGGTGCGACAAGGGGGGGGTTGGCACTTTTGGCCACGGAATTCGGGGACCATCATTGATGGCGTTTTCGTTGAAGGGACAAAGGCCCACACATGAAGCGAGACGCAGAGGAAAACGAGCAAGAGCGCCGTGAGAGGTAATCGCCGCACATTTCGAGGGCCAACACAGGCACCACAACCGCCCATGGAACGACGTTAATATCATGCCAAGCATCCTATCCTGCGTGTCAAACTTTCGCGACTACCAGACACTGCTTCCAAGAGCGGGGCACCGCCTATGCGTACAGGTTTTGCTATGAGGGCAGCAGTGTTCGCCCTGCCTGGAAACGTGAATTATTGGAGTCTTGCTTCGATTGGGCAACAATTGTGTCCAACATCCCGACGTGACAGGCGCTTGAAGATCATATATTATTCGCTGACCCCCCAACCATTCGAACGTTTCCCGGAACGGTGCTCGGGCAGCGTGAAGATCGAGAGATATGACGTTATATTGCTGCACATGTCTCGTGCCACACCTCGCTAGCACCATTCTCAGATCATGCTCCTGCTTCTGCAGAGTGAACACTTGTTCTTTCTTTGCTTCGCGGTATGCCTAGGAGACACACAACAAGATGGGAAGCAGCACAAAGGGCGCGAACGAAACAATGCACCACGGGTGGCTGGGATGCAATTGATTATGACAACAAGGTCGGTTTCGGTTATCGTGTTTGCGTTCATAAGGCCAAGACCAAGGTGACCATTCACATCCGGCTTGCCTAGCCTGTCACAAAGTATAAATCGTGTTAACCACCAACCTCGTTTGCTGCATGCACCAAGAGTATTGAGGACAACAAATCGGATAGCGACACCCCCCGAGATCTCTGGCTCACCTCCTCCGATATGGCAGGCTTTCTTGCTTCCAACTTCTTTCTTTCCACGCCCAACTCCGCGTTAAGCTCGCGTAAAAGCCTGTCTCGTTCCTCTTGCACCAAAAGGTCCGCCCTTTGTAGTAATCGCTTCCCGTGTAGAGCAAGCAACATCAAGACGTACTAGGTTTTGTTTGCCGGTTCGAATGCTACCACAGTAGTTGCCGTGCGTTGGGGGAGCGATGGACGCCGTGCACTGTCACAGCTGAGTAGGAAAATATTGAAATAACGGCCAGAACTCATACGCCCAGCATGAAACGCGTCAAACGACGATTATGGGCAACACGTCATGCTTACACAGAGCAGTGAGACCAAAACCGAAGTTCCCAACTGACGGGATACCAGGGGAATCAAACCAAACCCGGCAAGCCCTGTCATACCGTGAGAGTGGGGATGTTGGTTGGGCCCTGGAACCATGTCGAATGTCCTCCTAAAAGATCGCAGTGAACGAACACGCGGCCCTAGAACGGTATATGAAGCAACCTCCAACGGGCACTGTTGTCGCCCGTCGACTTTTCTTCGAGAGAACATGTCGCACTACGTGGTGGTCTTACTGCTTGGAGGGACGATTTGGTAGACGTAGTCATCCATCCCTTTTTTCCGCGCGGTGGACTGGTCGATACCTCTCGCCACGCCGGCCGTTCGTTGCGGGTCCCCGTCGGTTGTCTTGCACGGCCGCGAACATGGTCAAACAATACACTATCGCATACAACATGGGGCATGGCATGTGGGGACCAAGGGGAGAATGAAAGGGGGAGGGACGTGGCCGCGAGGACCGGTAGAAGGGCGACACTGCCACTGCTCCATATTGAGTCGGGATCCCCGACGGTGCGGCCACTGCCCCGACCAACGGCACCCCTAACGAAGGTGTTCGCATGACTACATTGCTTGTTTCCCTCCCTGCCGTATGCTATACTCCTTTATGTATGTCCTTGTATTGCCTTCGGCCTCTGTGCTGTGTTTCTTTTTTTTTCATGACCTCCCTGCCTGCTCTGCTGTGTTGGGTACCTTGATATCGCTTTGCTGTTGCCTTTGTTTTTTTGTACGGCTGGCTGTCTGCCCATCTGCCGCCTCTTTGCCCTGTTTGCTCCGTTACTCCCATGCCCTGGTGCGCAGTGCCTGGTGCTGGTACGTTACGTTACCCTTTCATTTTTTCTTTCGGCGGGTGTGGGAAGCGTCCTCCTTTATTTATTTTTTTTGTTATTTTTGTTTTGTTTTATTTTGATCGGTGTCCGAGGGCTCTTTTCTCGAACAGTAGGTGCGATACCTGTTCTTTTCTTTCTTTCGATCATTTTGTTTTCTTTTTCCGAGTGGTTTGTATCCTATTTTTGTTTTTTGTTTTCTCGCGGCGTCGTATGTGCCGGGTTTTGAGACCACGGGCTCCCCATTTTTTGTGGACTATAGAGCTAATGTGAGAAACAACAACAACAACAACAACAATTGCTTGTCCTTTGGCTAAACCTACATGTAGTACACTGAATGCCCCACGGAACCTTCGAACTACATCGCGCTCAGCAGGAAACTCGCACATCTGTCCAAGGAACGCCGTGGTAGTGGTCGAGCCCTGATGACCCTTGGCAACAGCGCTCTTCTGCAACTTCAACCGTCTAACCAGAGGCTTCCGTTAGTTTTGGCAGAACTTCACCTTGATAGAGTTTCCAGAGCGCGCATTCGTGAGGCCTCTAGCTTGTTCAACAGGCTGGCATTTGCCCTCAGCGGAGGAGCCGAGGCAGAAACAGTGTCGTCGCAAAAGCTGCCAGATCCCGGTATCTGCTTAGCTCCGGCGGAGATCGAGGTGGCATCGCCTATTGGTAGAGAGTGTGACAAGCAGCACAAGGATAACAACGGAGTTGTCGCTCTCGCGAGCAGCCAGACAGGGAGGTCATCAATGTTAATCAGTGTCTGGTCCCGGATTGGGTGCGGATCGCTACAGATTGAGCTCTTCTACATTCGTAGAGCACTTCATCATGTTGTCGTGCGTGCGAATACGTTCAGGGGTATAGTCCATGGTGAATGTGCACGTTTGTTGTACAACATACACGAGCTCAATAATCACGGTGTGCGGTCGCCAACGACTTCAAGAATTCCGAGAGATGACACTTTGCCCGCAAACGTACATGTAGGTTGCCGGGGAAAGGAGTTTGCCTGTCGTCCGCGTTGGATATGTGTATGCGCCATCGAATTACGTGCGGGGAGTGCTTCCCGCAAAATGAAAAGTTCCTGCTCGAGCGAGCGATTGGGCCTGATCATCAAGAGGTGGGTGCGTTGAAGCAAAGCAAATTGAGCTGCATTCATGTCTGTTTTGTGATTTACAGAATACACAACAATACCCTTATAGTCTACTTCTATAATGCTTTGCCCGGGCCACAAAGAATATCTGGAGGTTCTTGGACAAGTCTACACAGGCGGAAATCATACGCTGCATACAGGAGAGCACATGCATGCTACTGCTGTACAGAAGAACATGCATACATGTACGGGGTTAGCAGATGGATGTGCATATGTGCATGTCGTCTATGTACTCCGGTTATGTTATACGACCACAGGTTCATGGAAGACAGTTTACCTTTCAACTTCCTCTTGGGGTGTCAGCGTCCTACAATAGGTTCTGCTGGCTCGCCTGGCTCGCTTGACTCCCCCAAAAAAATCTGATGATGACCGCTGATGATCACGATCCTTTCGTCGAGCTTCAACATTGAAAACACCAATCAGTCTCGCTTTTCAGTTTCCCAGCACCAACAAGGAGGCACTACTAAGCAGCGCGTATGCCATCAACATAGGAGTCACACAGCACGCCAAAAAGAGCCCACTCACAACCCACTACCCGGCAAAATCCTGGTCTTGCTTCTGGCTGGTGTCTGGTTAGCGAGAACCGAGGTCTAACCCCCGCCCCACCCCTCTGTACCTCCAGGTGCGGAATCCCCTCCCCTTTTCTTTTATGAATCTTTACTGCCGCGCACCGTTCCTCGTTCGGCCGCCTCCGCACTCCTCACTCAACATTCTACCCCGGGCCGCATCACAGTCCACACTCGACATTTCATCGCAAGTCGTCCAGAAGTCTCTCTTGCCCATCCACCGACAAAGACATTGCTTGCAAGCCAGGAGAGGTGCATCGAAGGTGTTGCTGGGAGCAGTCGGGCGGGGAGCAGCATTCAACTGCATAGATAGTTTAATCTCTCTGAGTTTGCGAGTGCGGAGATTTCAGCGCGCTTTCACCCCGAACGGCAAACGTCCCTGCGAATCACGGTAAGCAGGTATTTGTGGGCAGAGCGGCGTTGGTGTTTTGCCAATGCTAGTTGTCGTCCGGTGCACACGCATGGCAGTAGTTGCGTCGTGTTGCATGCTTCCGCAGGCACGGCCCCAGTCTGGTTGATGTGTTGTGGGGTCCCGCACAAAATGTTCTCGACTGTCAAGATCCGACCAACACGCACGTGCAGTATGTTGGGCACTGCTGGTGACACAGATCGGTGTACCGTCAAGGTGTTGAGCGTGAGTGTGTGATGAACTCTGAACAGGCGTGCACAACTGAAGTACTATCTTTCTCTCCGGCCAATTGTTGCGTTGTCTGCTCTTGGATACATACGCATAGACTAAATGGTGTTCCTGCAATACTTTCTTCTCTCGCAGAACGAACGAGGAACTAGTCTACATACTACAGCAGTGCTGTAGTTGTAGATATACCGACTTACAGCAGTACTCTGTAGTTCAACCACACCGTGGTTGCACCTGATGTTCTTAGAAAGGGTACGCAGATTGTGCGATCAGGGAAAAATGCTATCCATTCGAGAGACAACACCCCGCTCGAAGGGGTGTGTTGAAGTCTTTGCGCTTGGTTGGGTGTTGAGGCAAACCTGCTGGTCACTGGATTTGTTCTTGTGGTCATCATGTTGGTTGTTGGCAGCTCCTGCTTAAGGCAGATCAAGTTACGGTGATTGAGGGAGCGTTGCTCGCAAGTCTCAACCTACAGCAGTGGTATGAGACAATTGTCTCTGACTGCAAAGCTTTAACCCGGGGTCGCGCATAGAATTCCTTTGCACGTCAATGTACAATAGAATAAGAAAGTTCTGTACCATTCGTCTCGACCGCCTCCTCCTGGAGAACGAACACTTGTTACATACAGCAGTATAGTGGGGGCCACGGTTTAGCGACGTGCCCTGTTTATCGACCCCCAAATCTCGTGACACCGCTGTAACCCGGGTTAGCGCTAAACCGGTCGTAGTCGTACCCTCAAAAAACTGTGTTCATCAGGCAATAGTGACCATCGTTTCAATTTTTGCGGAGACCCCGCGTTCCTCCACACGTAAAGACACAAGATCGCGGGACACGTACACACACGCAACATGCCGTGCGCCGATGGGAAAGTTGTGCAAACAGCCGGATGTTCAACTGCGGGCACCCCAGGGGCATGTGTGCCATGGTGGCTGCGGTGGACGCCTGCACCGAATGTGTGAGGAGGTGGAGCATTGATCGATGCACCCACCTGCCGCGAGTGTGTATCCAAGAACATGCAGGCTTCCCCACCCGTCTCGAATCCACCCAAACGCAAAGAGAGGTAAAGGTAGATGGAGAGATGGCGGTGTGGGGGTGGGGGAGTGATGGCACCGCCGCCCTACTCGGAGCTTTCGTCGCATTTTGGATCGCCAGAAGAGTGCGCAGAGTCGTCACAAGAGTGCGCGCAGTCGTGTGGGTTACGCGAGGCAGCGTACTTCGCAAGGCAAAGGTTTTGTTCATCCAAGCACACTTCGCGAAACCAGCGCGACTGACAGACATAAGAGAATGTTTAGTTTAACATGATCGGTACACGTGACAGTAGCAGAATGAAGTCAGTCACTAGCAGCGCGAGGTTCTTTACCGCTTGGGTTTATGAACTTTCTCCGTTCCATGGCGTTTTGTTTTTGGGGGGACGTTGCCATGAATTTTTCCCCTTTCCCACCTTTATTTGTTACAATTCGCAGATAGGACTCACTTATACGTGTTACATTTGTGTTGGTCTATGTACATGTAGAGACAGATTGTTCAGCATGCGCGAAAGACACAAGGCACTCTCTGTACATTTGTTGTTGAGACATTTCCTGCAAACTTCGGAGGATAAAACAAGCTTGCTGGTTCTTTGGAATGCATTCCAAATAGGATCTACTCCCCGGTTGTCCACCCTAAGGTGCTTCTTCTTTCCTCTACCTTCATGTGACTGCTGCAATACGACGCACACATGACCCGGTCAAGAAGATTTCTGCAATACGACCTTTAGTCCCACGAAATGGCGCATTTTCCCGGTCTAGGGACCGCTAGTCGCTATTGAGGCTCCCGGTTTAGCAACCCACTAGTCGCTGAACCGGGTTTAGCGACTGAATAGCAGCCATATTTCGTCGTGACACTAGGGGTCGCTAAACCGGGGCCCCAACTGTACATATCAATATGCTGCGGTTGGTACGAAATGCGAAATATATGTTGTACCGTAGGTTGCGAAGTCATCGCACGGTCCGGAGTCATCGCACCCCTGTACGATGAAAATGAATGGCTCAATTATCAACTGGCTTTCCGCACGGGTCCGGAGTCACCGCACAGGGAGGGGTGTGATGAGTTGAGTGTGATGGCTCGCAACCTCGGGTAGTTGTGTGCCAGCGATTCCGGGGCAACTGTAACCCCTGCAACCATGCCAGTATGTTGAAGTATGTCATCGTCGCACACCACGCGTGGACGAATGAAGGAAAAAAACATCGATTGGTATTTTCGTATTTTCCATTGCATCGGTAAACTTGAACATTGTCCATTCCACCAAAACACGAGAAAGAAAGCAGCAGCCGCAAGCCAAAGATTCTGTGATGCGTGTGGTCACAACCGACATCGGGAAATAATGTGTTCCGCCCGCGAGATTTCGTATTTCGCCGCGTTTTGTTTCGCCGCACTTTGTGTGTGCATGTGTCTTCTTGATTTGCATCCACTGGGCTAACTTGACCGGCTGACCTTCGAAAAGACGTCGGTATTGCGGTGGAAAGCACAATATGCTTCACAGGCCACGATCTGGGACCTGTGACAACGTCATGTGTGTGTGCTTTCTAAAAAAAACTAGTATCCACCGGACTATTTGCTGTGGTTGTCGTACGGACGCATGTGTGTGTACGTTGCGTGTGGAGCTTGGAACCGCGGCACAACTGAGGTGTCCGTGAGTCTGCATAGAATTTTCGAGTGCCGCACGTACCGGAGTTACCGCACAAGCGGTTTGCGTCATAAATTCTTAGTGACATCGCCTTCAGGGCTTACCACTCAGGACTGCACATACTGGAGTCATCGCACAGGGTCCGGAGTCATATGCATAGCACAGTCCGGAGTCATCGCACCCCTACGCGATGGAAAAATAGTTGCAAAAGTGTTGAAAAACCGACCACACGGGGGTGCGATGGCTCGCACCCTTACGGTAAACAATTTTGCTGAGCACCGACCTGAGCACCCACCTCCCAACCCTAGCCACCGGCACATGATGTCCGTGGTCAAACCACCTGCAATACGGTGGACCACCGCGGCGACCGGCAGTGCAGAGTCAGAAAAAAATAACTCACGAATGAATACGATGTCGTTCCCAATATACTTGCAATGTCATCTTCTCTATGCTCCGGGAGAGGAAGAGCAAGCTTCTCTAGGCGATTTCGTCCACGCGTGAGGGAGACGGACAGGACGTTCAACAAGGGAATTGCTTTGCCTCCAATGCCCTCCCTGACTGTGTAGAGAACACCCGCCGTGAAATAAGTCTGCCGTGTTGCGGCGCGAGCTCGTTCTTTTTGTTGGCGCCCCAACCTCACGAAACCAACGCAGATCAACCTTGGCACTGACTGTTCTTTGGTCACACCGTTCTGCCCACCCCGCCGCCCCTCCCCAATATCAGATGCAGCAAACCCCGGTTCAGCAGCAATATCAAGGCCAGCAGCCCCAAGCGGTGGCGATTCCTCCCGTCGGAATACCCGCCGTGATGTCGGCCACCCCGGGGTCCATGAACATGGGTACCCCGGGCACTGTCTTGCCGAACGGTCAGTTCGTTCCCAACGCGACGCCCGCCCAGATGAGTGTCCTGCCAAACGGCCAGGTGATGGCACCCTCCGCCGCCGGCGGCATGACGGCAGCGGCGGCTGGGTTTCCGGTCCACACCCAGCCCCCGGGGGTGGAGCCTAACTTGGGGCCGGTGATCACGCGAGAACAGCAGCAGGTTGTGGGGGTGCCGCCGGGGATGACTCGAGAAAGCATGGCACCTGGGTACGACCCGCGGCTCAAGAAGCAGAGAAGGGTGTTCGATCCTCGGTACTCCTTCAAGGATTCCTTCGGGAACAGCAGAAACAGGAGCTGCTGCACAGTATCCTAGCTGCGTTGTCTGCACAATATCCTTGCTGCTTCTTTGTAGGTAATCACAATATCTCGGCTGCTTGGTAACGAGCGTTCAGTTTTTGAGGGCGGGCGGGGGGGTAGGGGGGTTGTCGACGAGGGGCAGATTGTTTGGGCCGGAGCCGGGCGAGGGCGACCTCATGAGCATCTGATTCGCCCCGTTGTGCGTGGCGGCAGCTAAGATACTTTGCATAGTTTGGTAGTATCGAGAGGTACGAAGTGCTTCGAGTTTGGGTTTCCAGTTAGGGTTTCCAGTGCTTTGCATGGTGAACGTCAGTGTTTTATGTTTGGATGCGTTCAAGCGTTGAGGCGTGAGGACTACCCTCCATCTCTGCAGAAAGCATATTTCCGGTGCTTTCTCCAGATACACATTATTTTGTGTTGGAACAAGAAGGACATGACTGCCTGTACTGGTCGTTACGGCACCAACTCCGACAGAATGAAGGCAGTGTACCAGATGAAAGTACCTTATGAAGACCTTCAGTAGTAAGCCACAGATGTGTTGTATGTGGGCACTTCTCATGTTGAGGAGAGAATAGTAACTCGCTGTGTGTATGAAGCCCGAGAATTTTCGCCCCCAGTTTGGAATGATGTCGGGGGTTTCCGTAGTAGCGTTGGTAGGTTGGGATGCTTTGACAGGTTGATCGACGACTTCCGCACCAGGTATACTTGATGGCGGAGCTGGCTTGTACGCGCACTACGTGGCAGTGCACGGCAACGCGCTTGATATTTGACAGTGGCCATTTGTTGAAGGAAGGTTGCAAGTGTGGTGATGGGTATTTTGTTTACATGATACGTAAGACCTTCGTGGATTTTTATTTCGCGGGTTAAATAAGTGTACGCGAGCACCGTGTGTTTGATCTAGTACCGTGTGTGTGATGAAAACGTAAACATCACAGCAGGCCCATCTTATCGTAGAGATGTGAAATTCGTCTTGTCTTCGTTGGAACGCAGCGACACCGCCGTGTGTTAGGCTGTCGTATCGTGGCCTATTGGCTGTCCTCCAGGCTCTTGTGTAGTCCCTTGCAAGGCGGTGGCGTAGGGTATGTGTGGTCTGGGGGGTACAGGTAGTAGGTAAGTCGAGCACATGCGAGGGAAAGGGAAGGAGCGAGTGTCCGAATTGCCAACTGTACTTGCGTATGGTGCAAACGGGAGAACATCGAGAACTTTTACCGCTCGAAAGCGGCGACGATGTGTAGGTTTGGCAGCATGCTCTTACGATTGAATGCAAACACGTTTCCTTGGCTGAAGACTGGACATTGGTCTACTGCAGGTACTGCAGTTTATCTCACGTGATCATTTTGAGACTGCTACAGCAGTATCATGCTGCCCCCGAACGAGACTAGACAATCTGCTCGCTGTGTTGCAGTAATTACTGCAGCTCGCTGCCGAAGGAGGATGGAAATGCCCTACTGATGTACCCGGAGATCTCGGGGGCCGTCTTTCTGCCTACCGCGGTGTTGCTTTCTGTTAAACTCCAGGAACTTCAGAATGGATGGCTAAACAGAACAGTTATCGTAGAGGAAATATCTCCAGCAGGCTCGCCGACAACCTAGTGTAGACCGCCATCATACCGTGCCGTCCAATACGCGCTCAGCGCTCCTGCCCACGCGTTTGTGGTGAACGACAGAGGCGTCAAACACGCAAACATATCCCCACGATACATTATTTTCAGAAATAAAGCAACTGTAGAACCTGGGTACTCAAAAAAAGACGTTACAACAGGGGTGCGAATTCAAGCAACAACCATGCACTGCCATGCCATCGATGCGGCCATTTCCTCGGAATCTACATTCGATCGTTTTCATTGGTGATTGGTGAAAGTTTCTGGAATACAATCCCGCGGGTTATGAGGTTTACAAGCAAAAAAACGGTGGGGGAGAAAACCTTCGAGGAATTTTCCTGGGTGTTCTCCACCCCTTCCGCTACCGTGAACGCCTCTTGCTCACACTACATGACAGACTCCCACCAAACCTGACAAGACCTCCACGCTTCATACACTCAACCAGCGCCCCTCGCAATCCGCCCGTCGAATCAACCATCCACAGCTGAAGCTCAACAACACGCGGCTCCTTACACAGATGATATGTAATTACTCGATAACGCACCGAGTGTGCACCTACCGCTTAACAATCGTCACCCTGGCTCTTCAACGTAACCCAACATTAGATACATCGGAACAAAAAAACGCGAATCCACCCCACCCCGCAAAAGCATGCCAATCGTGGCGTAATCAGAGGCCAACAAATGAGCTCCTGCGGGCGGACCAAGGGGGCGACCCCGCAAAGTTACAGGGGTAAACACACGCCTTCCTGCTGCAGGAAATCCGTGAAAACAACCTCTCTCATCGCGACAGGAAAATACACAATCGACCAGATTAGTTTCGGGTTTCCGTTTGTCTGCCCGCAACAGTCGGGGGGGGGGAGAGGTAGACAACAAGGAGGCATGAATGAGAGGGAAACAGGAAACGACGAATCTAACTCCTCCTCTTGTGTACGCGCCTCACTCCTACTCAAAGGTTTAGCTGCAAGACACACAACAGCAGTTAGTTCAGGTGCCACTCCACCTGCCTTTCGATCAACCCTTTCCTTCCAAGATTCCTCCTTGGTTAGGTCAACTTTCAGAAAACGACGTACATGCCCGCAAGCCAGGCAGAACGTACTGCTACGCCACCTGCAGCGTTGGTTGCCAGGAAGGGGTCCTCGGCACGGGAAGAGAAGCCCCCCCCCCGCTTCCTCGTCCAGGCGCCCCTTCCCCGTCCCGTCCCCTTCGCCGCGGCGAACACGCCCTCTTCATGACGAAACCCTTCTTCAACTTCTTCGGTACTAAGGCCCGCTCGGCCTGCGCCGCCTCCATCATGACCCGCCGCCGGCCGCCGGTGACAACCCGCCCTTCCTTGTCCAGCATCTCGTCCTGCGGTGGCTCGAGTGCCCGCGTCACTAGATCTATGAAAACCGACCGTGGCAACCCGCCGTACTTCCGCTCGTCCCACCCTTCGTTTGCCGTAGCCGCGCTGGCAGCCAAAGCGGCAGCGGCAACCGCAGCCGCCGGGTCTTCCTCCCCCCTGCCCAGAGATACTGCCCTGTCCGCGTAGAGGAGGTCGTGACTGGGCGACCTCCCCCTGAGCTTCTGTATCGCGGCGATCTGGATCTGGCGCACTCTCTCGCGGGTTACTTGTAGCTCTTGCCCCACGGTCTCGAGGGTGGAAGGGCTAGAGCCGCCGATGCCGAAACGCATTCGGAGGACGTAGGCTTCTCGTTCCGAGAGGTCCCCAAGGATGGTGTCCACGTCCGTCTTGAGAAGGCTCACGTCGGCACCGTCCACTGGTTCCTGAATAGAATATGCATATAACAGATCAATAATCCCAACAGCAGAGGAATTAATGGTGGGATGGTATGGGTGGGCGTTGCGCTGGGTGGGGGGGGGTGAGGGGCGAACATACTCGGGGGAAGGGGTGAAAGGCTTCAAATGTGTGTGAAACGAGGGTATGCCGTGATGTAGTTGTTATCGCATACCAAGAAGAGATGTCAAGGTTAGGGTGGCGTTGGGAGTGTCGAGAGGTGTATCTGCGGTACGTCGAGAAGCGGGGGGGGGAGAGGCCGCAAAGCAGTGCCGGTTCTTCTTCTGGTACTCCGTGAACATTACATAAAACATTCGTCGACACAAAAAGAAGAGAGCAACCAGATATCGATGTCCAAAACTTATTCGTGCACCACAATTGAATCAATGCTTCTCTGTTTTGTGAAATCGAATCGTCCCGTGTGAAGTAACGTACCGGCATCACGTTACCCCCCACTGGAGGCTCTTTGCCTCCTTTGCTGTCACAAACAAAAAGAGCAGGCTGTGTCCTCGAAAGGATGTGTCCGTCTCGCATATGAAGCATACAACTCGATTCACGGCAAAGGTGTCAACATGTGTTCACTACACGAGGGGCTGGGCCCAGGCCGAGGAACCGACGCTTGATCCCGTCAACAGGTCAACAGCATCTTTACTTCCAAGTGCTTCGTTTTCAACAAGACCTCAAAAGAAGCGGAAGCGTTGGATGCTCGTTTAAAGATAAGCAGTGGATGCTCATTTGTTCGTGCGCGCCTACTGAAATCAGCAACGCCCCCATCGTCTCTCTGCTGAGATTTGCGACCATTCTCAGTTATTAATATTCCATCGTCACGCGACATCGAACCTACGGCCCTTTGCTTTGTCGCTTACCGTTTCCTGTACCGATTTGACGCTATCCCCGACCCGCTCCCTCCTGAAGCTATTCTCGAAGTTCAGGTGTCCGCTCTTGCCTTTGCGATACCCGTCCAAGGAGATGGGTTCCACTTGGTTGACACGGAGGCACTTCTCGACCTGCTTGGTCAAAGCCGTTCAAAGATCGGGAAAAGGCACCAAAAGGTTGGATGGCATCAGCCGAGCGGTCCCAAGCGACTGGGGAAGGTGCTGGTGCCGCAATAATGACGCAGTTCTTGACTATCGACAAATTCAGACGTGGGGGGGGTGTGCGCTTAGCGACAGTCACGGGCGTCTACTGAGAAGAGCCGTGGCATTTCTGTTGAACTGACCCTGTTTGCCACGTAAACAAGCATCATCTTGACAAGTCCAGTGGCACCTTGCAAGTAGTGCGGGGGGTGACGCGGAATATGCAAGGAAGCAGTGGGAAGGCTTTCTAGCCCGGGTGGAAAACGAACATCGTCAACAAGGAGACATCCGCCTGTTCAAGTTTGCAGAAAGTCCACTTGAAGGTCTTCCTGTAAGGGCGTCATGCTATCGCCCTGGCCTTGTGGTGGGCGTGTTCACCACCAAGTATCAACAGCAACCCAGCAGCAAAGGGCACGGGGCACAGGAGAAGGACGAACGGGTCTCCATAATGTCGGAACACCAATAGCGAAATGGAAGAAATGCGAAAAAAACTCTTGTCATGGCGGAATGTTGAGGCTTTGCGGTTCCTATGGGTTGCCGACAGGTAGGCGACGCAATATTTCTGCAAAACAAAACTACGATGTGACCGGACCCCAGCAATAAGGCAATTTTCCATTGTCTTCGTCCCGAGATCGATTCTGGCCAACAGTAGCTCTTAACGTTCGGCGCTGCCGGGGAAGTTAGCCGCACGTTCGCAAGGAGTTGAGCTGTCAAGTCACGCTGCAACACCTATTTAGATACCTTGCGCTCGTCGAGCCCGCTCTCCAGCGATAGCTCCTGCACGGTCGGCTGCCTGCCCAGCTGGTCTACCATGGCCGTCTGCAGCCTCATCACCTTGCACACCATCGTGTGAAGGCTCATGGGCAATCTGACCACCCTCCCGCAGTCCGCGAAGCCGCAGTGGATGCCCTGGTGCACCCACCACGTGGCATACGTGCTGAATCGGAAACCCTGATTTGCACGAAACGACACCGCATACACAACGACAAAATAAAAAGACGGTTTGAAGACGAAAAAGAACAGTTGTGGTGCATCTTGTTTCGAGTTAGTTGTGTGTCTCGTTTCATGGAGAAAGCGGTGTGCGAAAGACGGACAATCATCGCCAAGTCTCTGCCCTAACGGTAGTGTTTCAAGTATATACGTTTCAACGGCCCTTGCGCCTGGCATGTTCATGACAGTAGTCTACTCAGTCTGTCACTCTCACCTTCTCAGGATCGAACCTCTCGACAGCCTTCACCAGTCCGGCAGTACCGTCCTGGATCATATCATCCAGGCTCACCTACACCGGTATCAGTTTCATACAAACCCAAACGATTTCACTCACGCTTGTCAAACAGGATCCTCAGAAGAAGGCGGCTGGTTTCCGGATGGCACCCAACCTCGTGGTAGATAGGTTACGAGCCGGAGACACCTCTTTCTGTTGGTCTCCCTAGCTGCTCTTCCTATCGGCCATCACGCGCTACCCACCCTCTATGCCCCCTCCCCTCTCATCTATCAAGAAACAAGAAATGAGGAGAATTAATTCCTCCCGAGGTAGGGGTCATGCTGGGCGGATGCCCGCATGGTAGCCCCCTGTTTACGTAAGGAGGAAATGCCCCGCTTTCCATCGGAATAGTTGGGTAGTTCACGTCACACGTCACGAACAGCTTCCCAACCGTGAGAACACCAAGACATCGAACGGGGTTTCGACGAGGTAACATTTCTTTAGGCTACCGGAATGGGAACGAGCGCCATCGAGTTACATTTACATGGTACCAGAGGGTACGGCTAAATGGTCCGGAGGGGGACTATGATCGTCACCGGGAGGAATGTGATGGGTAGTCATCATCTAACGGCGAAAATCACCAACAACGAGAGCACCTTTAGCGTGCCCGATGCCCCCTTGTAGAACTTCCTCTTGGCGATGTGCACCACCAAGCGCAGGTTGCACGAGATCATCCGATCTCTCGCGGCCTTCATGATACCAATCTCCCTCTCTAGCCCTTCGACCCCGCCCATGGTGGCCAGCTCCGCTGCCCACTCTTCCATCGTCGCTGCTCTACCCAACCGCATCTACCAGCAAGAATATGCGCAAAAAGCAAACAAGTGTTTGTGCCGCGGGCGCACAAGGGGTGTCGCGAAGGGGCAAAGGTGAGGCTAACGTTCCGCGGAAGCCAAGTGTCGAGAGAGGGCCTGGCCGACAATGTGTCCCGCCGACCGCAATTTCGGCAAAAGCAACACACCCGCAGGGTGTTCGGAAGGCAAGGAGGATGTGTTTGTGGGGAATGGTGAAAAGAATATCCAGATCCAAAGAACTCACGCATTATCCCGAAACCAAACGAAACGCCCAGAGGTTCCATGTGCAGCATTCAGACAATATCATGTAGCAAACGGCTAAGAGCGTATGTTTGCTCACCTCCAGAAACATTCGCACACGCTCCCACCGCAAAAGCTCTTGAACTTTTCTCCCCAACTCAATTTCTTCGATTTTGGTGAGAAGTTCCGGGTTCCGCTGCAAGAAGACAAGGAAAAGAAGAATCGAGGACACCACGCGAACGCATTGAGGTTGGGGAGGCGGTTCGACTTAATCGGGCTTTGGACGAGGCCTAAGGAAAAGGGTGATGCTGTAAGATGGCTACCAAGGTCGATGTTGTTGTCAGTACATGGGGGCGTTAGGAAGAGAGAGAGCAACACCAGGGGCGTTGGCCTGTGATCGTTGCTGACGTTCTCATGTTCTCATGTTCTCATGTTCTCATGTTGGCTGATTGGAAAAGAGCGAACAAACAGCGCGTATGCATACTTCAGGCAGGTATTTTCTTCCTACTTCCAAGTGTAACACAACAAATCCATCTCTATGCATATCTATCAACAAGAGTCTAGGATATCTTGCCAAAAAATCCTTAGCGTCAGCGGAAGCTACTTATATTTATTTCTACGATTTCCCGAGCAGCATGAAGCGATGTCTCCCCTGTGAGTAACAGGCTCCACACGGCAGTCGGTAGCCATCTTTGTGCATCTGTATCTATCTGTATTTTATGCTGGGAAGGTGTAGAAGGAATGTGTTGGGTAAGTTTGTTTGTCGGGTGTGCTATACATGGCACCCTTATGGAGTTTTTCACAGCAGCTCATTGAAGTCCACGTGAACACACGGGACCATCTTACAACAAAGCTGTCACTACATGCAGCGCCACAGCGGTAACCTTATCATGCGCATCACGCGACACCGTCCGTAGGGAGGAATGGAACTACAGATGTAGAGAGTGCCCCGAGCAGGACGCGCGGCTGGAGCACCCGCCATCACTGCATGACTCGCGAAGGGGTACCCCGTACTAGGCGCTTCAACTTTGTCCACTCTGTTAAGTGCACATGCCCCCCTTATCTCTCGTACTATTATATGATACATACTGCACCGTGCCCATCTACTTTGGGCACGTGCGGGATGCCGTCACTTCGAAGCGTGTTCGCCTATCTGTCGGCATCGTCTTCCGCAGCAAAAATACCGGCATTGCCGGCGGAAACTGTCGCTGATCGTAGGTATGGCCTTGGTTTACCGCTGCTTGAGCTTCGACGACAATGAGTGAGCCGTGCGCGTGGCATGACACACGAAGGGCAAATTCCCACTGCTGTGATCCTAGGCTCCTAGGCGGGGAGGTACTCTGCTATTTTGAAGTATGCTAATCTCGCCGCCTTTTCTCTGAATCGAACGACATGAGAGGCAGACGGCCGAGAAAACCAGGCCAACTCAATTGACTCAGCGTAACGAGTATGTACCCAACCACCATCACGTTCTACACTTACCCTGAGATCGAAGTGCCTATATTTCCTCATGTTCTTCTCCCTGCTCTCCTTGCTGGCCCGGAGCAACGAGTCTCCTCGGTCCATCATGTCGCACATCTCGTCGAAGGGCATCTCCGGCCCGTCCAAGCTCTTGAACGTCTTCATCCACCCCGACACCTCCTTCTCGTGCTCGCCAAAGATGCCTCGAGTCACGCTCCGGCGCTTGTATTCCATGGACTCGTTGTCATCATACAGGAGCATGTTGAGCTGCATCGACAGGGCATGCTGCTGCCCTGATCGCCGCCGGCGCAAGCTTATCCCTGCTGAAGCTGGTGTTGTCAACAACAAGCCATCCCCCCCTCTTATGCCCATCCCTGCTCCTCCTCCCACGAACGCGAAGCGATCTCCGGTTGGGCTCCCCCCTCTTCGCCTGGTCCATTCTTCACTCCCGGCCTGGGCTGAAGTAGCACCAACGCTCAGAACTGCTGCAGCTGCATGCAGCGATACTCTCATTCCTCTTGGCAGCGAGCAGCCTGCTACCTGTTGAGGTTCGCTTTCGGTTGGTAAAGCAAATAAAGCGTTACGAACTAGAGCTCATAGGAACTACGGTTTGCCGCGGCTAGCAAAGCAGGGGGCGCTTTCCAGCAGGCACGCGAGCTGAAAATGCCTGCTTGGTTACGAGACGCACCTTGACGAACACACCTTCCCTGCTCACCTCGGCACCGTGGTCTAGGTGGTCAAGATACTGCTGTGTCGCGAAACAGGAACACGTCATAATTGTCATGGGGTACCCCTCGGAACATACGGGTTCACGGAGCCCCGGGAGGGGACGGGTGTTATTGAGCATCATGCGCTGCATGTTTAATGCCAACCTGCTGGTTCAAACTGCTGCACCGCTGACCTCGCGGTCATGGGCAATCGAGGGAAAGGTCTGAGCAAGGGGAAGGGTGGGAAGAATGGCAAGGGAAAGAAGGGCAAGAAGGGCGGCGGCGGTGGCGCCTCCAAATGGGGAGATGAAGGCGCCGGTCGGGAGAACGAGCAGAAGGGCCAGCCAGTCAAGAAGAAGAGACGGTTGACACAGGTAGGCATGGGTGCGGAGCCACTGCTGCCGCCGACGTGTAGCCAGTAGAGATACATGTAGTAGAAGAAGATGAGGGGGATGCGAACTTGCGTGCCTCCGCCTTGGGTATGTAGTAGCTCTGCCTGCATCAGTTGCCGCAATTTGAAACGAAGACGATGTTGCGAAATGGTGTGTGGATGATATGCGGTCGGCGAGGCTCGAAGCACCACGGACAAGCAGGTCAAGAGAGGCCGCATTCCTCGATAGCCAGGACGTTACCTTGTGTGTATGCATCAGTTCGCTGTTGCCCTGCTGTGGAGCTCTTAATTGTAGTCACCTCTTAATGCTGTGGCAGGCACTCCTTGGACCTTTGGACTACTGCTTCTGTATCTCAGATTTGCTGTCGGGGACAGAGACCGACTCCACTTGTCCTGCAACATGTTCAGCAGACTCCAAATAAGCCCCAGTACCCAGCCGGTTTCCCTCCATTCACTGCTGTGACGACTTATTCAACACATGTGTTTGACTGTGGCCTTATCTCGGATGGGTGGTCTTTCTGTGTTTGTATTTACGTTTCCTAATGTTTCTTTGACGCTTGGAACGGCGTATGCACATGTATCTCACCGTTGGCTGTCATATCCACGCCTAGGCCCAGCATCAACGCGGGGCGTGCGTTCTTTTTAACCAAAATCGTCGAGCGCCCTTGACTTTTTTTGGCGTCTCCGTCATGCAACCAATGAATAGGAGGCCCAAGACCGACAGCGACGGATGAAGATCATGGAGCTCAACAGAACCAAGGACCGCGAGAAACGGCAGCGGCTGAGCCAGCCCAACACAGCAGACCCTGCCGAGGTCCTCGCCACCAAGCCCAAGAAGCGGAAGCGGAAGAAACGGCCTCGCGGCGATGAGCCTCCCGCCGCCGCCGCCGGTCGAGACGTCTTGTACTACAGCAGTAGCGACGATAACAACGTGGCAGGGGGCGAAGAGGAGGAGGAGGAAGAGGAGGCCAAGAGTGGGTTTGATGCGGGGCTTGCGAGCTACAAGAAACTCTTGTCTGCGCTGGAGGCGGGCGGGAGCGGCGAAGACAAGGACCTCGCGGCAGCGGTCGTGGCAAGACGCATGCAGCGGGAAGGGCGGGACGACAGCTACGGAAGCAGCAGCTCTTCCGGTAGCGACAGCGGGGAAGGGGAGGAGGACGGCAAAGAGGAGGAGGCGGACGACGACGATAGCGACGATAGCGGACAAGCGGGAGAAGACGTTGACGGAGCGGGAAACGACGATGTCGAAGGGCGTGGGGACAACGGCCAAGAGAACCTGAACGGGGGAACGCCCAACGGGAGATCAACCCACGATGTTGACATGGAGAGCGATGTCGGTGACGACAGCGGTGATGACGACGCGGGCGCGGGGGGGGTGGGGGGGAGGGCGGCCGGTCGCAGCCGAGACGAATTCTGCCGGCACTTCGTCTCCACCTCTGTTTTCCCGCCGGAGAAGGCGGCGGACCTTTTCTCCAATCGCGGGCGGCCCTCGTTCAAGCCCCTGTCCTCGAACGCGGAGCGGAGCAACTGGGACGCGGCGGGGCTCTCCGCCGCCGCCTCTCGGAAGGCAGCGACACAAGAAGAAAAAGACGGCGACGGTGTTGTTCCCCCGCCCTTGCCCAAGGGGGCCAGCGTCTCCGCCGAACTGGGGGTACTTCCCTCCTTGGAGCGGGGCTGGGAGGCGTGCAACGACGGGGCCCCGGCGTCGAAACTGCAGTCCTTGCTGCTGCCATCTCTGTCCGGGTACAGGGATATGCTTTACTGCGGGTGGCGAGACGAGGAGGCGGAGGAGATCAGGCGGTGCTACGCCCTGCACGCTCTCAACCACGCCCTCACCTCGCGGCGCAGGGTGGTCAGGCACACGGCTCGTCTGCGCAAGGCGGCCGAGGAGGCTCGGGTGGCCGAGGTGCTGGCCCGGGCAGCCCAAAAAGAAGCCAGCTCTGGCGCCGGTGATGATGCGGAGCGAAACAGCAACGGCGGTGCCACAGGGGGCCAGCACCAGTCTCGAAAAAAGAGGGGCGGTGGTAAGGAATCAGTGACACCGGCCGTTGGTAGCAAGAGCGAGTCGTCCTCAATTGGCAATGGTACTGTTTCCGAGGGGGCGGCAGCGGCGGCGGTAAGCAGCAAGAAAGCTACGGTAGACTCGGAGTCGGACGACTGGCAACGGGACCAGGGCTTCACCCGCCCCAAGGTCCTTATCCTCCTGCCCTTCCGAGGCCTCGCACACGAGGTGGTGGAAATGATGATCGATTTGTTGGGCCCCAAGACGGTGACGGTCAACAAGGGCCGCTTCGACGAGGAGTACGGGCCCGACGACCACAACGATGAAGAGGCCGGCATCGAGGGGGCGGAAGCAGACGGCACCAAGCGAGAAAACGCCAGGGCGGAGCGCGCCAAGGCCGTCCTTGAGCGCAAGCCCGGAGACTGGAAGGCTCTGCTAGGGGAGGGCCGCAACGTCGACGACATGTTCACCCTCGGCATCTCCTTGTCGCCGGGGGGCGGCAAGGGCAAGCCCGGGGAGGGGAGAGGGGTGGGCGTGCGCCTCTACTGCGACTTCTACAACAGCGACATTATCATCGCCTCTCCGGTGGCGCTGCACCGTGCATCCGTGCCGGGAGACGGTGGTGAGGGAGACGGCAGCGGTGGTGTTGACTCGGACTTCTTGTCGAGCGTAGAGGTGTGCATCCTGGACAGGGCGGACGTGTTTCTGATGCAGAACTGGTCCTACGTGCCGGACATCGCGGAGGTTCTCAACTCGAGGCCGACCGGGGAGCGGGCGTCGCGCGCGGACTTCTCCAGGGTGCGGCCGCTGTTCTTGCACGAACAGGGCAGGCTCTTCCGGCAGACCCTTGTCTTCAGCGCCTTCCAGGTGGGGTTTGCGTTTGTCGGCCTTCGTTAGCGTGTCAGCGTGCTTCTCGTTAGACTCACTCGTTGGGCTGCGTATTAGTAGTATTTTTTTTGGTACACGGTGTTCTTCTAGTTGTCTTGCTTGCTTGGGGCCACCAGCGAAATGTAGCGGAAGTTATTGTGATGCTTGTCATCCAGCTGGCGAGCGCTTTGAACCTACGTATACCTTGTTTCTCTCGTCACAAAACCATGGCGATTTTTTGCTTAGACCCTCTGAGTTGCCGATTTGGCGTGTCCACCGACCGGTCTCGCGGCCGGAGCCGTGTTGGTCTGATCTTGAGTCTTGGTGGCTTGTGTGCTGTTTGAATGGCCAGGACCCCAACCTGAACGCGTTTGCATCGAGGCATCTAAGGAATCACGACGGCGTCGTCAAGATCTCAAGACCCAGCGGTGAAGGGCACATCTGCGAGGTGGCTCTCCAAGCCAAGCAGGTGACACTAAAGGCAAAGCCTCGTCAACCGACAGCTTGCTGTAGTTCTGATCCCAT
This sequence comes from Ectocarpus sp. CCAP 1310/34, assembly GCA_902602495.3. Taxonomy (NCBI): domain Eukaryota; class Phaeophyceae; order Ectocarpales; family Ectocarpaceae; genus Ectocarpus; species Ectocarpus sp. CCAP 1310/34. The sequence continues at coordinate 36,557 of CACKRE030005258.1, forward strand.
CGAAAGAGTGAGCTGCTACCCCATTCAGCAACCGGCATGACAATGTGGGGTAGAAACCTTGCGGTAAACTCCGGCCCGCGCACGTGGTTCGCGCCGCGTTTCCAGCAAGAAACGTACCGTCATTTTGAACGCCCCGCAAACCAGGTCGTGCCCATGCAGCAGTGAGTAATTCCAAGCTGAAATACATTTTGTAGTCTACGCTGGAACAGTCAAGGGCGACTGCGTCCTGCTGTTGCTTCACGCCTTAATTTTTGGTGTTGAATAGCTTTTGTCTGTTGGTTTCTTTCAGGCTAGTATTCAAGTTGTGTTTCTCGTCTGTGGGCCACGCGCGTTGCAGGCAAGCACCTCACTCGTATCTTATCAAAACCCAATGGTCAAGCTTGCTGTTGTAGAAGGTGTCTGGACTCTCAACGTGGATCTACCCTCTGCCTAAGTATCACGTTTGTAATTATCGGAACGGTTTTTAAATGTGAAAGCAACAATAGGAACTGCTCGTCATTCACAGCAACTTTGTCTCCCCCGTATTTCAACTCGATCTCGGGGGAAGGAAAAAGATTAGTCGAACCCTACTTGTTCGAGTATTGAGCATTGAGAACATGCACGACCGAGGCCTTCCTCCTCTGCGGGGCCCCAGACCGAAGCTTGTCAGTGGAGAAGTGAAGACCCTAAAGAGGGTATAGTAGGCATTGCGTGCGACGGTACATGGGCAGTTATGGATGATTTGAAGCAGCAAATCGTACCCAACATGTACCCGACGACCTGCATGGTCGCAGTATTTTTTTGTCCACATGAGGTTGAAGGCAGAGAATGAGGGAAAGCCATGACAGCACAGAGGAAACCTAGTCAGTATTGTTTCACACATACTCCAGGGTAGGACAGACCATGAGATGCCTATGTCCTTCAGATCACCATGGAGCAAATTAACTCCGATCACGTATGTCCTACCGATCGCAAGGGGCCCTCCCCTCGAAAAGCTATTAGCTCGATATGTAGGGATCTCATCTGTCTTGAGCATGTATGTTTCAAGTGTAGCTTCTTCTTGTTTGCTTGTGCAGGTGTTCCAGCGAGTGCCGTGCGAGTCTCTCGTCACCCAGGACGACTCGCGCTTCGAGTACTTCGTGGGCACGGTGCTACCGCAGGTGCTGAGGGCCAAGCAATCCCACACGGCGGTGTTCATCCCGTCCTACTTCGACTACGTGCGGGTGCGGAACCACCTCATGAAGAACAAGGCCAGCGTGGTGAACGTTCACGAGTACTCGAGAGGCTCGGAGGTGCGCTATTCATAGTCGCAAGCCAAGGGTAGCGATATGAAGCGAGAACCTACGTAGAGCACCAGAAGCGGGATGAAGAGCAAGCCGTGCGGCGGGTCTTTCACGGTGAAGAGGGGGGGGGGGNGAGTCGCATGAAGGGTGCGCTGCATCCTGCTAAGGGTGTTCGGCATCTTGTGCTTACTTCCTTGCGTACAGATGACAGCTGCGTATGACTTAATTTATTTTCTGGTGCTTTCACTTCCAGAGACAGTTGTAAGCACTGTGTAACTGCCTCGAGGGTGCTTGACCAATTTAACACAACGTGGTGCGATCATCCCCGTTGCGCTGGGTGAGGGTTCTCCACCCCGCACAACATGATCTACTCGACCACCATTATGGTTACCGC
>CACKRE030005258.1:40236-63852 GCA_902602495.3 Ectocarpus sp. CCAP 1310/34
CCCCCCCCCCCCCCCATCGCCTTCCCTCGTCACAGCGGAAACAAAGCTAAGGCCCTAGAATAACCGCGGCGTCTTTTTCCCTCTCCAAATGGCTGAGAACAGCACGCTGGGCGTTCGGTTGCGCTGAGTCGCAGAGGGTGCCCTTGATTTTCCGTGGGGGCGTCGCCGCTTTGCGCTGTTGGGGGGGCTTTCTGGTTTCGTTTCCGCCCCGATCTTCGTCGTTTATAGGGCACGATCCTCTTGTTGGCGCTCCCGATACAATCCAAAACCATGCAGCCATTTTCTTTCCTCAACCACCTGGTGACAAATCCGTACGTTACTTCAGGCTAGGCTAGATAAGCCACGTTCTCTGGTCCACCCCTTTTCTCAATCACATTGCATCGCACTCGTTGATTTTATCAGTATTTCGCTTTTTAGGCGTGTTCAAGATCGGTAAGATCGGATTACACATGCGAGAAAAAATGGGAACAAGAACGATTCTACTCCCCCCAAGGCTACTTAAATAACACCGAGACAGGTCTCAATTGGTCTGAGGGTTGGTGTATCAAATCAAGGCCATTCACATCTCCACCACCGGTTGCCGTCGAAAACCGAGATAAAATGAAGGGTCTCAGTTGTTCTTGACGAAATCGGAGCCCTTCTGCGCCATCTTTACAAGCGCTGGTACATTATCGTCCACGAGGGCTTGCTCGAAGGGTGAAAGGGTGCCGAACCCGTGGACCTTGCTCACGCCGTCCTTGCCCAAGGTGCACTGGCGACGAAACAACCCCAAAGAAATGCAAGAGATCGAGGGGAAGGGATTGAGGGGGGGGTCATCAGGGGGGCGCATCGGGCAACAAGAAACCAACACGTCGTCAAGATACAGTGTAGGCTAGATTCATCCACGCCTTCTTTTGCGCGTTTTTTGGGAGGGGACTGTACTTGTTGCTTCCCTTACCTTCACGATTGTTGGTTATACTCGAAACCCAAATGATGGAACTTTCGCGTGATTTCTCCCACAGGGAGAACAGGATGAACCTCCTCACACACTTGGGTACATGTCCTCTAGACACAACATGGCATTCACACTCCATGCGACACACGCATGCTGGGTATGTAAAGTGCAATGCGAGCTACCCACAGAAGAATTTACAGGCTAAGAACTGGATGGAGCCTCACAAAATCCAAAATCTAAGAACTCGGCCATAAGAATACGTGGTCAATCAAGTCTACAGTCGCTGTGGGGGTACCCCACAGACAAAATAAGAACGGGCCTGGGGAAAAAGAAGAGGGTCGTAATTAGCGGCGCGTTCTGTCCTGCTGTAGAAACAAGACTAACCCTCACCGGCGATGCGAAGAAGGGGGCTTCCGTCAGGTCGCTCTCCACGAAAGCGCACTCCGTCACCCCCTCGACGCCGTTCAGCCCGTCCAGAACCTTGCCCGCGAAGTAGGCACCGGCGTGTGCCTGGCATGAAGCAGAAGAACAAAGTACAAGACATGAGGCCGGTACATTTGTATGAAAAAACGGAACCCAACGGGAGCTGTGAAAGGTGTTTTTCCACTCCGCCAGACGACCAAGTACATTTGCCGGTGAGCAGGACTGAACGCGATATATCTTCAAAAGTAAGCCCCACTGTCCGGAGGTACACCTGTCCAAACGTAAGCTCCAAACGGACGGGCTTGATGCCCCATACGCGTGAATCAACCATCGAGTATCGCAACCTATACAGGTATCTACTTTCGTTGCGGGTGGGACGATCCGTTTCTGAGGATTGCTTCGGGATCATGAGAAAAAACAGGGGGGAAAGGACTCACCATTGAAAGGGTAGCCGAGCCAGCCCCATCCTTCGCCTGGACCACCTCATCACCGCCGAACTGGATGCGGTGGGTCAAGGCCTTAATGTCCTCGTCCGAGAACTTGGCTCCCTCTACCTGTTGTCAAGTTGCCATACAAACAGCAAATGTTGTGAATTCAAAAGTTAAATCAAATCCTGAACCTACGTATTTTTCATTGGAAGTAGGGGATGGGACCACGCCAGTGACGGGCTTGTCGGATTGCTGCAAGGTTTTTCCATGCAGCGACCCTGCCTGTCGCCAAGGCTGTGGAAGCTTTGCCATACGGCATTACGGGCCTTGGTTGATATGGGTCAGGGAGCTTAACCGTCGTCGGCGTTGGCACCACAGCAATCTACTGAACTTCGCGCGTAACTTGAAAACTCGCGCTGGGGTGAAAAACAGCCATCATTTGATGCAATAGTTCCGATGGAGGTATTCCACCAACACCTGGCGGAGATAGCACAGACCATAAAACCCTAATCCCAGCCCTAGCCTTTCCACCGGGCCGTGCACCAAAGAGCATCGTGCTTCAAATATTCGAATGCCTCTTCGTTTCTCTTGGGTTAGTGGCGTGAAGCTCGGTCCAGACCTATCTATCCATACTAGCTGTAGTGTCCGCAAAGCTGAGTGGCGTCAAAAACTACAAGAGCCCCCTGCTACTCCAAATCCATGAGCCTCATCGAGACAGCAACAGACCCACTTGGCACTCGCTAGACGAAGTCACCCCCCTCACCCTTCTACCTCGTCATCAGACCCCCCAGAAAAAAAAAAGGAACACAACAGGAGTAAAAGCTCAGCAAGGATATCGCCGTGCTAGTCTACTTCGATGTGTTCCGATCGTATCCTCCCAACGGAACACTCCTCTGAAGTGCCACACCGCCTTCTTGGGCCAAACCTTGCAAACCTTATCCGAAGTAGGCCGATCTCACCTGAGACAAGAGGGGCATGATAGTGGTGCCCGCATGCCCTCCAATAACCGTCACATCCAATTTATCCACATCCATGCCTGTTCGTGGAGTACACATAAGCCCGGCGAGCATCGTCGATGATTGATGCCATTAGACCACCAATCCATGTCAGCGTTCACCGTTTTGTATGTGCATGAAATTCAAAGCGAGCGGTCAGAACCAAGCCGAGGCGATTATTTTTCACACCCGGTGTCGTGTTGGCAAGCACGCGTGCATCGAAAAGCGTTACATATCAAAAGGCACCATGCGACAATAAAAATCGGGACTGAAATAAGCATCGCATGACCCCAACAACGCCAGCCCACCTGAAGCGGCGGAACATCAACGCGACAAGCACAACACCCCCTTTGCCTATAGTGGGTAGTACTGTGCGTGCAAGTAGTGCATCTCGCGGCAAAAGCAACGGAAATTGAACCTAGCCGTGTATCAAGTTTACTTCTACATGGATCGTCGTCAGACGTGCCACAGAAAATACTCCCCAAGAAACACCCCAAAACTTCCCGCCAAGTGCAGAATACACTGATCAATACTGTCAAGAAACATTTGCTTGTACCGTACGGCACGGGCAGGCGTTGCGAGACCAAAAATCTCTCAAACAACTAAGCACTACTGACGAATCTACTGGCGTTGCACTTGGAGGTGTTGCTGCAGATAGTGGCGGATCGATAGCTCCAACAGCAAGCGAGCGTCTCTGCACTAACAAGTGTTTCACCAAGCCTATGCATACATAGCCCTACTTCCCACCCTGGTTCTCTGCGATGAAAGTCTGGGCACGACACACGTCGAGGGTGGTGACACCCATGAGCTTCTGTGGGTCATAGACGCCATTCGCCTGATGCCAAGCCAAGTCCAGTTGCAAATGGCGCCCGCGATGCACCACGGTAGTAGAAAGCGGCAACGAACAATATGGCAGCAGCAGTATTTGTTATGTTGGTGTTGATATTGACGTTTAAAACTGACACAATGTTGTCCTCGCACAAGAGATACAGATACATCCCCCGTTTTTCTCTACCCTTTAAGGTCTTGCCCCATGTCGGCCTGCACTGCTCTACTACAACTGCTGCTGCTGTCTTAACACCAAGACACACGTTCTGGCCTCTACCAAGATGTGCTTTATACGAAATATGGAGCTGCTGTGTTACGCGTACCTGTGATGGGATTCAACTCATGATGGACACACGGTTGATTGCGCCCTTTGCGAAGCACGCAAGCTCTCTCTTTCTACGAAGTCGCCCGCGGACAATGATCTAGGCCCCTGTATTTTTTCCCTCTTGCACACAGAACCAGCAGCACTTAGCACACGGTCCTCTTCGACTGCGTGGGTTTATTTAACGCCCCGAGCATAGCAAGCCTTCCTATAATAGTACACCAACCTTGAGCACGTCGGCGAAGATGGGCACGGTCGAGTTTACGGGGTTGGAGATGATGAGGAAGCACGCCTTGGGGCAGCTCTTGGAGCACTGTTCCGCGATGCCCTTGACGATCGATGCGTTGGTGTTGAACAAGTCGTCACTGATATACGGGAACAAAGGACCAACACAACGGCGATTGCAGGAAAAACAGGACGACATCGTAGTGTATCAGGCGACTGTTTACGCAGCAGTGGGCACAATCCGCACTTGAGTTATTAGTCCCCGCCTCTCTCCAGTATCTCCCCGTACTAAAGAGAGAGAACATACGTACTTTCGTGTTCAACAAAGGCTCACCCCCAAAAACAACACCAATAACAGGCGCACATCGGATGTAGGGGAACCACGAACAAACGCCGCCGTTGAAAAACGTACAAAAGCCAACGAATGCCTACACGGCTGTGGTTTGTTAGGTGACGAACTCACCGTGTCATTCCTGGCTTGCGGGGCACGCCCGCAGGGATGACCACGACGTCTGCGCCGTCCAATGCGGTGGCCATTTCCTCGGCACCCTTATGCCCGGTCACCTGCGGCGGGGAAACCAGGAATATTCGAACGTAGCAGTTGCAAAGTGTTTTAGCCAAAGTACAACGGCCGTGGTGCGTTGACGACTGCAGTCAGCAGCAGTAGCAGAGTGCACGAACGGTCTCCAGTGGGCAGGATACGGCTGAAGCCGTTTCTGAGTGGATGAATATCCAAGCTCGCGGAGCGCACATACTTCATCAGCCAGTGTTCATTCGAACCGCTGTTGAAGAACACAGCTCAACGGGCCGCATATAGATTACTATTGTTTCTTTTTGGCGAACGAAAAAAGGAAATGTATCTTCACCCCCCTTCCGCTGGTGTATCAGACTAGTGATACGACAACTTGAGTCAGTCCCAATTCGCTACAGATACATTGTACCAGGCGAGAGAACGTCATGTCGAGAGTGGAGCGGGTCCTGGCGTAATTCCACGAGCGACTGAAGCTTCCAGAAGGTAGACAGCGCTGCAATAAATAGTTGGGCTGCACCGCCTTTGACCTTGTATTTACAATCATGCCATCATGCCACATTGCCCAATCACCCGACAGGGTGATCCGCGTTTTCCGTACAGTACTCCCACATCACAGGCGCTATACTATACTAATTTCCAGCTGAGCGCCTTATGGCAAAATTCACCAAAACTACGAAGTTGAATGTTCGTATATACCGTTTGAAACATGCACTCCTGTTGTGGTGCAAAAAAGAAGTGTCCGACAGCAAATACAGTTGTAGCCCGCAGCGGCAAGGAAGGTAGCGAAACACGCATCAGCAACACACGGATACTTCCCTCCCGTCTCCCGTCATGAGTATGCCTGCACAGGCTAAGTGTGGACCTTCGGCAGCGGCAGTAGCGCGTGGCGAATCTACGAGAAAACGGATGAAGCTTTTTGTACTGCTGTATCTTGGTGGGTGATGCCCGTACTAACCTTTCCCTTGCTGTTGCAGTGGGAGATGTCGGCAGCGACGCCAGGTGTGTTGACGATGTCGAACAGAGACAGGTGTTCGACCTTCCCCGACAGCTTGAGGAGAAGGGACATGGGCTGGCCGATCCCGCCCGCGGCACCCACGACGGTTACCTATGTATGCATCACAGCGTTTTTGGTCGAGTTGGAGGAACAGAAGGGCCGCACAAGGTTCAGCGAAGTGCTGGCGCCTAGGGGCAATTGTGTGACACGAGACAAGAATATATTGCAGTTGAGGGGCCCTAGATGACTCCAACGCCTGATAGGCATAACTTTTCGATAACAGCACGCATCACGTGACCAACTGCAGGTGCCTGCAGCTGGTTTGATTGCAAGGGCACTTCGGCGGAAATCAACGCCGATACTGCCGTGTAGCCAACCACATCCGCACTGCAGAAGTACTGCTGTAGAGAGACTTGCACAACACACAACACACCTTGTTCTGAGGACGAGCTGTGCCCGTGAAGAAGCGGGAAGAAGAGACACCCAGAGCTTTAGATGCCATGGGTGCGGCCACCTTGGACGCCAACTGGATACGTACAACAGCCGACATGTTAATCTTGAGAGAGGTAGAAGCCCGTGAGAGACGAGGCAGAGGAAAGGTTGCGTGGAGGGATGGATGCCAGGTTTTGACGCTGTGACACGCCGCTGGCCAACTCACCGCAAATCCACCGTCTACGGTTTCGCACACAAAACAGGGGGACTCTTCTGACAGTCTCGACCAATCAACTCACGTGAGTTGGTTTGGAGGAGATGGCTCAGTTGCCTCCAGCCATCCGCTCTGCTTGCAGCAGACAGAGGAATCGATTGCGCACAACGGACGTAGAGCACCGAACAACACCACTCCTGGAAGGGGTCTGAGTGATGGCCGAGTGGTCGCAGCCGCGCGAGCGAGCAGAGTGGACTCACCCTCGCCGCGCTGCCAAGGAGATAATCAGTTACTTGTCACAGGTTGAGACAGTGATCGACCAGTACGCCCAGGATGACCACAGCTATGGGGGAGCCGACGACGATGACGACGACGACGACGTCGGTCGCGAGCAGCTGATGGACAACATCCTCGAGGAGCTCAAGCACCAGACCGCCAGCATCATGGAGGACCGCCAGGGCAGCGTGGTGGCGGAGAAGATGGCCCGGCGGCTCTCCCCGCTGCAGCTCCGCACCATGCTCAGCCGGTGCCGCGGGTACATGCTCAGCCTGGCCAACAATCGCTACTCCTCGCACGTCCTGCAGACTCTCCTCAGCGTCGCCGGGCAGGTCGTTGAGGACGAAATCTCTGGAGACGATGACGCTGACGAAGAAGGAGACACACAGCACTACGAGGAAGAGCCGGGCACCGCAGCCGTAAGCGACGGCAGCAAGAAGATCGACAAGATGCAAGATATCCTGCTCGCCTTGGTCTCCGAGCTGTCCGGCGCGTGGGCGGAGCTCTTCGCCGACATCAGCGGCAGCCACGTGGGGCGGGGGTTCCTCCAGGTGCTCGGGGGTATGCCTATCCTCTCCGAGAAGCGCGGGCGTCAGTCCCGACACGCCCATTCCATCGGCACAGCCGTAGGCCCGGCGAGGATGGGTGGACGAGGCAACAATAACCACAGCAACGGCTCCTCGGTAGGCGCCAAGGGCAAAGCTTCCGCCACGCCATCGGTTGACTCTGAGGCCCTCGAGAAGTGGTCCACGCCCTACAAGCACCGCGTCCCGCGATCCTTTGTCGCGGCGCTTGGGGAGATTACCTCGGAGCTCGAGGCGTTGCCAGCGAGCGAGCTGCAGACTCTGGCGTGTGGGACGTTCGGGTGCCCGCTGCTGGTGATGCTGCTCAGGGTCCACGGCAACCTGGCGACGGCGACGCGCGAGGACAATCCGGGGTCGTCGTCTGCTGCTGAGACGATGGTGCTGCCGTGCCTGAAGCACGAGTCGATGGCGATGAAAATCGTGAAGAAGGTGCTCGAGTGGGACGACGAGGAGCGTAGCGCGCAGGTGGTGTACGCCATCTCGGGGGAGAACACCGCGAGTCATTTTCTGGAGGCGGTGTTGTGGCTGTCACCCAGAAGCTTCTTCGAGGAGCTGTACCACCGGTGCTTTGAGAGCAAGTAAGTTAGCTCCACCGCAGCAGGTTGCTGAACGACGTGTCGTGCCCAGTTTGCAAATATATCGATATTATTTCCGGTATCATTTTTTATTTGGTGGCGTACGCTAGTCTTGTTCTGTGTCGACTATGGTTGGTTGTACGTGGTATTCGCTTTGTTGGAGCGGTTACCCTTGTTCCATTGGGTGTTCTTCCCCGACAAGTACGTAACGCTAAATATGTACCGTAGCATGGTCTTCATTCTTCCTTCCACCGGCCGACATTGACCTCCTCACATGCTACCCCCTCCTTCAACCCCCCAACCTTTTTTCTCTCAGCCTACTGGAGTTTTGCGAGCACGGCGTGTCTAACTTCTTAATCCAGGCAGCGCTGCAGCGAGCGGACGACAAGGCCTTAGCCGAGAAGATGGTGGAAGCCATCAGCGACAACGCCTCGGAGCTCCTCAAGGCACGCCGGGCGGGGGTGCTGTGGAGGGCAGCACAGGCTTGCGTCCGCTTGCGGCTCAAGCCCAAGACGCAGGCCAAGATCCTCCAGGACATCGCCCTCGCGGTGCAGGCAGGGCACACGGGGAGCGCACTCCCACCACCACCAACTGGCGAGAGCAACCCCAAGGCAGTGCAGGACAAACAAGCAGAAGCGTCGGATTCTCCCCCTTCCATCGCGGACGCGTTCAAGGCGGCCCGTGCTTGGGTCCCCGCTTTGCTGAGCCCCCGTCTTCCCGGGGAGGGGGGGCTAGACCGCCTCTTCCTCAACGTCCCCGGGGCGCGCATCGTGCAGAACGCCTTGCTGTTCGACCCTCCTGTGGCGGCCCCCGTGCTCAAGGCAGTGGCTGCGTTGCCGGACGATGTTCTCGCCGCCGTTGCCCGCGACAACATGGGCAGTCGCTGTCTCCTGGACCCTATTCTGGAAGCGGCGGGGGCGAGAGGTGGAGGGGGGGGTAAGGGCGGGGCCAAGAACAAGCCCGCAGAGGAGGCGAGGAGGGCTATCTTGAGGGCTTTCAAGGGGCACCTGGTGGCCATGGCGTGCGATCGCGTGGCCTGGCATATCCTGGTCAAGTGCTTCCGGGGAGTCGACATGAAGGAAAAGAGGCGAGACAAGAACCGTACGGTGCAGATCCACATAGTAGGCAGCATTAGACAACAAAGTTCGGCGGGGTTTTTGCGAGAATCGGAGACTACAATACGATCAGGCTAGCTCAAAGGGACCAAAGTGCAACAGTACCTACTGTTTTTTGCTTGCATGCACTTTATTTTTTAACATCAGTTTCTCTTTCGAATAACAAAGCGTTGATCACCCCTATCAGCCGTTTTGTATTCGTCTTGTGGGATCAGTTTGCATTTCGATCTGCTTTTTGTCGCTCGGGATACCCGCGCTCGGTAGCTGGACAATGAGGGCTCTTCACATGTGCAGTAGTTGCATTTCCTGAGTTGTGCTCACTGTCGCGCAGCGATGAGAATGCACGATACTCCTACATTGGCTGTTTTTCGCCTCTTCCTCCCTTCGGTGACGATCGTTCTACTGGCTGCTGGCTGCGCTATGAAGAGACCTTTGCACGTAGTTCAGGTCCGTCTTTTACGAATGTTCTGTAATATGTCGTTTTTGGTCTCTAAAACGATGTGCACAGAATCGTACATTGCACTTTTTCTCTGCTGCCCACCCACCGCCAATGTTATGTAAACTGTCCATCTTCACCTCGCACCCCCCCCCCCCCCCCCCCCCCCCCCCCCCCCCCCCCCCCCCCCCCCCCCCCCCCCCCCCCCCCCCCCCCCTGTGTTGTACCAGAGCAATCGCAGAAGAACTGGCCGGAGGTGGGGAGCAGTCATGGTCCCGCATGTCCGGCTACCCGTCGGGGCGGTCCGTCCTCACGGAATGCATGGTCGAGCGGTTCTCGCGGTCGCCTCACGAGTGGGAGGATGCCTTCAAGACCAGGGACAATCGTGCCAAGATACTCACGGAGATCCTCGCAGTCGAGTCGACATCTACGACATCTACAAAGAAGGGGACATCCGGGAAGAGCAGCGGCGGAAGTGCTTCCGCTAGCGCTAGCAGCAATGGAGAGGCAGGCAGGCTTGTGCCTTCGCCGTTCACCAGTAAGGCCGAGGATGGTGAAGATGGGGGGAAGGGGAAGGAGAAACGGCGGCGTCAACGGGGCCGGGGGAGGAGAGGAAAGTCGTCCGCTGGAGCTGGAGCCCCTGCCGATGCGGACGGGGGAGGGGACGATGGCGAGGGGGGCGGTGCACCGGAGCCAAAGGAAACGGTGGCTTCAGTCAAGGATTCGAAGAGATTGAAAGAGACACAGAAGGAAGGGGGGGCGCAGGCGGAAGAGGGGAGCGCTGTCGATGGTGCGGCCACGTCCGAGAAGAAGAAGGGCAAGGCGAAGCAAGGAGGGGGCGTCGTCGAGGGAGGGGGAGATTCCACCGCCAACCAAGAAATTTCCAAGAAAAAGAAGAGGAAGCGCCAAGAAGGGGCGCCCGGCTGCGACGGCACGGAGGCAGCGGGGGACACAGCAGCAGCAGCACGGGGAGGTGAAAAAGAGAAGGGAGCCGACCTCTCGTTCGTCATGGACACCATCAAGAAGTCGGTGTCCGCAGGCGACAAGCAAGCGCCGCCATCGCCTACGGCCACCAAAAAAAGAAACAAAAAGATAAAGAAAAGCGAGGCTTCAATAGACGTAGGCGATGACGTGACGAGTGAGGCTAGTGGCGCGGGTGAGAAGACACCGGCGACGGCCAAAGAGGGCGGTAGCACTGGCGGCGAACGGCTGGCTGACACGGGAAAGGGAAAGAGCAAGAAGAAGAGCAAGAAGAAGAGTAAAACATCTGAGGAGGAACACTTCAAGTGGAAGGCGGTAGAGACTCCGGCGAAGCGAAGAAAGGACGATGATGCTGCTGCTGTGGCCGTCGAGATTGAAGCACGAGGGAGGAAGAGTAGGAAGAGCGGGTTCCGCCTGTTTTAAATCCCTTTTTGATGTAGTACATGCCACCCCAAGCTCTTGCGACAGGTGCTTCCGATGGAAAAATGCTGCTGGTTTCCACCACTGTAGGTGAAGCACACTTGTTGGAGATGTAGCGTGGTCGCCCTTCACGTCAAGGAATTGTGGCCCTTGTGGTGCGCCCGTGCGCGTGGGAATGGAAAGCGTGTGTGTGTGAGCAGGGTGACTTTGGGCTTGAGGGATACAATTTGTTCTCCCTCGTGAAACATCGGTGGCTGTTTTTGAATGGTTTGAAACGTATCCCATCTTGGTAGCCGCCGAGCCACGTGTCCACTGTGTAGCCAGGAAGTTTCCGCCAAGAGTAATACGATACTGGTACAGCGGTACAACGTCTATGTAGTGGTGGTGCAGTGCATGGGACACGACCGCTGCTGTCAACCACAAGAAGGCGGTACATCGAAATGGCAAATCTTGGTCAAGGACTGAAATAGCGGGCACACTGCACGTGATCCACGTATCGCATTGACAGATTATCCACCTCTTTTTGAGTTCATGCGTCAAGGCTGTCAAGACCTATCTCAATCCAAAACAAGCCCGAACGACCATGTCTTGGTGCTAGAACCGCTGCATGTACCGGACAGGCCTCCCTGGTCGGTCCAGTCAACAACCCGATCGTCCATCTATCTATACAACATTGTTAGGACACGTAGTCTACTCTATCTTCCCGAATGCTTCTGCTGGCGGCAGGGTTGAGATTCATGCCCTCAATGACCACACAAGGTGCTTCTGGAATCATTGGGCGTGTCTGTCCGTGGGTTCTCGCCAATGGTCTATTGGTTGGTCGAGGCCACGCAGAAAAACAACCTCACCAAACCGTTCATTTTCTTGCAAACACGGACGAAACAATACCGAAACCCCACGCTGCACGCCCGTCAACAAACTCCCAGGTGTCGTCGTAAAAACAAGTCTAATTCGTATGCATGAAGGATGGCACACAACGAGGGAGATAATGCCACCTCACAAATCTATCAACGGCGCATGAATGCGCTGTGTGTCTTGGCGTTGAAACACCCGGTCAAACCGAGCTCCTACCACTATCGTTCTGCAGGGCGTATCTGCGGAGGTGTACCACCTCCCCCTTCTCCTTCTCTCCACAGCTCTTCCCGCCCGAGCCGTACCAGCACCACCGCCACACGCCGCGCCACCTTTGCGAGGGAGCGAACCACCTGCACCGCGTGCCGCGGCGCGTTGGCGAGGCCGTCCCTCCCCTCAAGGAGCAACGCCGTCACCAGGGAGTACACCACCAGGTACAGGGCGAAGAACGCCACTGCCAGAGAAACCCGCTTCGCCCCCGCCTTCGCACGTTTCGCCAAGCCCCTCTTCAGAGAAAGACCCACTGTTGGCGGCCCTCCCCGTGGGGCGAACAACGCCCCCGCACCCCTCCTCCCCGCCTCCAGGAGGCCCGAAGGAACTTCCCCTTGCAACGGAACTCCCGACTTTGGCAAGAGTAATCGCCGTAAACCAGGGAGAGAGTGCGTCTGAACGTAAACAGTCCCGGGGCCTACGAACGTGGTAAACGCGCCAGCAGGGCTGTTGGCTCCAATATTGTTGCCGGTGGTGGGTACCGAGGCACGCCCCCCGGTGCCAGTGAGGCACGTTACGCCGCTGGTCCAACCCACCGCGCGAGAGGAGTCCACCAACCTCTTCTGCCCCGGCCTCAACCGCAACTTTTTTAGCTTTCCGTACCCGGCCACCGCGATTGGCCCTTGCCCTTCACACAAAGAGAGCGCGCCCGTCGTTACAACAGGTCCGCCACGTTGCTGTTGTCGGCGGGAGAGTGAAGATCCCCCCAGTCCTCCTACGCCTGCTGCATCTGGGCGGGGCGAGGGCTTCACGACAACCCCCGGGCCGACGGCAACAATCGCCTGCGTTAGCAGCACGAGCTTGCGGGGCTTAACGGAGCCGTGCCTGCTGCCTCTCGCGGCAGGCCGGTCCCCGCTCCTACCCTCTCGCCGTTGCCTAGCCTTGCGCCGATCGCCGCCGTGGGCATCGTCATAATCCTTCCCATCTTCACCAACGCTTTCGTCTCCGCCGCCGCTGCTGACCGAGACAACGACAACGTCTCCCGGAAACGGTGGGGCGACAAAACAGTCCGTTTCGTTCGAGGCCATCGTGTTCGACACCCTCTCCAGACGGTGATTGTCTCGCTGCTGCTGCTGCTGCTGCTGGTGGTCCTGTCGCCCTTGGGCCGCCTTGCGCAGGCGCCGCTTGAGCCCGCCGAGGATTCCTTGCTTCTCCAGGGGCGCCGGCGGGCGGAGGGCTAGACCGACGCCTCGGGACACGATGTAACGGGGGTCCGCTTTGATGTGCTCGCCGGCCTGCCGAGGTACCGGCAGCAGCGGCAGCAGCAATGGCGTCAGTATCGGTAGTGGTAGCGGCGGTAGCGCGGAGATCGCACGCCGGTCGTTTCATTGAACGTTGTGCTTCGTAATTGTTTGTTGTTGTGATTGTTGTGTTGTTGTGATGCCCTACAACAGTTCAAGTTGAACCGACAGGCTAGTGCTTCTGAGTGCCACCGAGAAGCATTCGGGGCCGTATAACTCGGACGGGAGGCGTTCAAGACTCGAGTAACGTTTCCATCAACTATGTGAAGCACTGATTGCCTGTCAGCAGCTGACGACGAAAGGTGAAACAGCATGGAGGTGTGGTGGTGTGTTGCAATCACGTCAGGAGTAGCCAGGCCATTCGGCGCCTCTGTGCTGCTGTATGTGGGCATGACACGAGACGCCATGGTACCTCCTCAGCGTTGGTGCACGGGCGGACCAGTGCGCCTGGAGTACGGCAACTGTCCATTTTGTGTGTGTGCACGCTGAGGCTCTAGGTGTGAGCATGTCCATTCACTCGCAGCGACAGACAATACGGACACCCAGGCAGAGGGTAGCAGGTCATAAAGAGGTCGGGGCAGAGAAACTGCTCGTGTTGTATAGTTTCTCGTATCGCGTACTCATTGAAGCGCGCGGAGAAAGAAAGCAGAGGTCGCACCTTCAATGTAACCTGGAGGCAGCCACCCTTCACTTCGATCATCTCCACGCCCATGACACCCGCATCAGCATCTTCTCTCGCCAGCATCAGCAACATCAACAACAGGAGAAGCACCACTTGCTTCCCACATCGTTGTACCAAGGACACTCGGTTGGTGCTACAACAGCAGTGAAACATCTCACTCGGTACCTTCCTCGTCATCTCCAGAAAAGGGCCGGCATAAACGCCAAACAGGCACTGCTACAACGCCAAACAGGCACTGCTATGCCTCAATTCCTGCCTCTGCCCATACTCTTCATTCCCGCTGCCAGCTGCTGCCTGCCCAAGCCAGCTGGATGCGGCATGTCTTCCGGGGCCCCGTGAAATGGTCACACTTTTCAAACCGGTGACATCACCTGAGATCCTGAGATGCACCAAATGCCCGTCGTGGCATGGAACAAAAACACCCGAGGGACTACACCAAGTCCATTCTGTCACCAAGCGTGGCAGCCGCCTCCTACACTCGACGAAGCGATGGACGCCATCCGAGAGATGCTGCCGACGGATCTCCTCGCAGGAGCGGCGCTGGTGGCGTGCGTGTTTCTAGCGCTAATTGCGGCCTTTCGACGAAGCCCGAAAAACGCGCCTCCTGTGGTGAGGATGGGCGTGCCGGTGTTCGGGAACTTCGCAGCCTTCATCCGAAGCCCTCTCAACATGATCAGGGAGTGCTACGAGAAGTGAGTGAACGAGAGAGGTTGGCCCCTAATGTGAAGTTATCAGGCGTCCTCGACTGACCTGTCTTGGAGCTGTTTGCGCACTGCATGCCCTTCTTGTGACATCGAAACGAGTCTGGCGTGTACTGCTGTCCTAACGGC
This sequence comes from Ectocarpus sp. CCAP 1310/34, assembly GCA_902602495.3. NCBI lineage: Eukaryota > Phaeophyceae > Ectocarpales > Ectocarpaceae > Ectocarpus > Ectocarpus sp. CCAP 1310/34. The sequence continues at coordinate 54,826 of CACKRE030005258.1, forward strand.
GAGGTGGCACGAAGACACGAAGACTGCTTGCTGCAGTTGTGACGTGCAACGCAGCTGCCAGTGACAGCAGTCTCGTAGATACCTCAATAAGCACGCTAGAGAGCGGCATCGAACACCTTACGATGCTGCTTGCGGCCACGCAACGTAGCCTGTGTCTGATATTTGGTATGTGGGCGGTGTTGAGTTTCCCGCAGTTCCCCCGTATATACCCGCCACAATTTGAGCCCAGGCCGTTCGCCGCTAAGCACCGTCAATCGTCACTTCACAGGGATGCAGTGTAACCCTAGATATACCCAAGGCAGCGGTGTTTGGCCAACGTCGTGGGCCACCGTTCGGTCACAACGAAAAAACGCACAAGCCAACCGCTCGTTCTCTCGCTCGCGCGGAAAAAAGCTGCTTGTGTTTGCTTGCGGAAAGTGTGATACTGCTGTACGTTTGGAGCGATGCATACGATCCGCCCTGCCCCACTTTGGTACCGTTCACGACGATGGGTTGGCGACGGTGCATTTGATGCCCCCGTTCGATAAATAAATGCCGCAGCTCGACAACAATGCTACATCAGAGCGGCGTTGTACGGTGCTCAGATTTTGCTGGGTATAGGCGGTGCGGGTGAGACAGACAGATCTTGGGTACAACGACCTCATGGTGCCTGCCAGCCAGCTACAATAGCGATTGGGCAGATGATGATGTCTGTTCCCATACAATAAATACCCCGCACCTTCACAGCCGTATGTAGCAGGGCGTGGGTCACTTCAATTATTTTGGTCACCTTTGCCCTGCTTGTTTTGATGCGCTGCACGCAGGTACGGCGCTGTGTATACCGTCCCCCTGATGGGGTTCAACTTCACGTTTCTCGTTGGACCGGAGGCTCAGGCACCGTTCTTCAAGCTCAACGTGAGTTAGTGCTAGTTAGAGAGCGACTAATTGCCGCGTATCCTAAGTGGGGATGACGAAGGTGCTCGAATGCCGTATGCATTTTGCAGTAGGGAGTTGCGCAGTTGTGCATGTTGTATTATCCTACTGTATGGGCCAATTGTGAAAACCTTGATTCTTAATGAAAACGAGGATACCCGATCCAAATGGTGCGTTTTCCGGAAAGCCCTCGACGAGACGAGACTATCCCAACCGCCGCCACTGGTGTTCTTGCTGCCGAGTAGCATACGAGTAGAGCAGAGCTACAGCAGTAGCTCTGACAATGACAATAGGTCCAGGGTGCGCGGTTTAGTCTACCTGGTAGTGTGCAACGTTCTGCTGTGCATTCTCATCGTTGATCTGCCACGCCCTCTGGGTCTCTCGAATCGGTCTACTATCAGAGGGAACATACTAAGCAAAGGCCTTCCCTATCGCACGATGGTGCGGTTGGCCATTCCGAAAATACTACAGGAGGCGACCGTGGCCGGGGATGTACATGTAGGTGCTGAACGATTTTTTTTAGTATGAGTCTCCTCTCCTCTGAACCGTCGTTGGATCTTGGGGATTGCTTGTGCACCGTTTGATGAGAGTTTGGTTTTGCTCTACTCTTGACAGGAGATAAGCTATGTGTTGCAGCCTTGCACCGATTGCCCCGCCCAACGGACTTGGTTTTGTGGCAATCGACGACATCTACGAGATCACCCCGCTACACACGGCTTGTCTCCGCCAAGCCCGAACCTTGCGGTAACGACGCGAGACCTTGGTTCTTTGATAGACCTTGATCTATACATCTTCCCGCCCCAGCACCCTGCTGTTATGCGTCTTGCATCGACCGCTCTACTGTACCCTCCTGACCAATGGGAGTCCGTCAGTCTTTTAGCTAGATAGAAAACGCGAACCTGTCTTGTGTGTGCCTCTCCATGCTCCGCTGCAGGACGAGACCTTGAGCCAGAACGAAGTGTACGGGAGGTACACCAAGCCCGTGTTCGGCGCGGATGTTGTGTACGCGGCAGACCCGAAGAAGCGCAACCAGCAGATGCAACACATGGCCTACGGCCTCCGGACGGCAAGGCTCAAGTCGTACGTTCCCATGATCGAGAAGGAGACGCGCAACTTCCTCAAGACCTGGGGTGACTCGGTGAGACTGCTGCTGCTGTTGCTGTTGCTGTTGCTGTTGTTGTTGCCGTCGTGGCCGAAATCAAAATGAATTGAAGAGTGTCTGTCGTTAAAGAGGACCAGGGAACAAGAGTCCGCACTCTGGACACCCCCACAAATGTAGACAGGATTTTCGCCACCCCGCACGCACATGAGTATTGTACAGCAGAGTATGCGTGTGGGTGTGGGTGGGTGTGATGTGTCGAGTTTACGCACGCACAACAACAGGAGACATGACATGTTATGCCTCCGATCTATCTCGTCGTTCTCGGCTTCCCTGGTGTTCAGTAGGAGGACGGATCAGCCTCATGCCTGTCCCTCTGCTGAAAAACAACCGAAACCTCACACGCGTGTGTCCACGCCCAACCTATCTCTTCTCGTGTCCTGTGAGCTGGCAGCAAGTAGGATCGTAGCGTGTAACTTGTCCCGCTTCTCTTTCGGCGGATGGGGTAGGACTGTCTCCCGTGCTATCGATCTCGATGGCCCTGACAGCAGCACCTCCTCAACAGTTCCAACATTCAAATGCCCCCGTTCCCCTCAGACGCGATAAATCCGCTTCCATCTAGCCAGTTCAGCCTGGCCTCCGCCAGGTTGAGGCCAACACTCCTATGCATACCCCGCCCCCCGCCCCCACGTGCTTATCCTGTTTCAATGCCGTCATAGTATGCAACGAGGACAGGGAGGAACTAATAGTAGAACATGGATGAAAGTGGGGATCGAGGAGATTGCAGTAGTGGACCAGTACGCATACCTCGGAGTAAGATCGCAAAAGACTGCTCGTGGAATGCACACATGTCCAAGGTAGCGGAAAAGGGCAAAGCACGAGCAGGGAAGCTGCACCCAATACTCGCAAGCCGGCACCTCGATACACGCATCAAATTGACGGTTTTGAAGAGCGCAATCGTACCGCCGCTAGAGTACGCCGGACAAGTATGGGAAGGAAGAAGGTAGTGAAAGAACTCGAGGCGGCGTAGATGAAAGCAGCAAAAATCATCCTAGGATGGTCCAAGCGCACAAGTAATGGAGCCGTCAGGGCAGAATTGGGGATCCAATCCCTACAGTCGGGACGAGACTCAAGGAAGCTGACATGGCAGTATCGTATGTGCGGGATGGGATAGGAGAGGTTGCCGAGAATTGTATGGGAGGCAAAGTGGGCAAACAAAAAGNGAAGGTAGTGAAAGAACTCGAGGCGGCGTAGATGAAAGCAGCAAAAATCATCCTAGGATGGTCCAAGCGCACAAGTAATGGAGCCGTCAGGGCAGAATTGGGGATCCAATCCCTACAGTCGGGACGAGACTCAAGGAAGCTGACATGGCAGTATCGTATGTGCGGGATGGGATAGGAGAGGTTGCCGAGAATTGTATGGGAGGCAAAGTGGGCAAACAAAAAGAGGGGTAGACAACCCACGGAATGGGTCAAGGTTGTAGAGGACGTATGGAAGGGGCTCGACATCGACGAAGATGAAACGCTGGAAACGGAGGGTCTACAGGGGTTCAAGGATAATATATCTGTTGCTTGTGCCGAGAGAGAACAGAATCTATGGAAGAAACCGAGGATATGGAGGGTCTACAAGTGTACGGAATGTTGAAGGAAGGAATAGGGTTCAAGGATTATAGACCAATGGATGCAGGGACAAAGCTGAAGGTCGAATTCAGGACCGGGGATATAGGTCTTCGAGAATCTCGACAAAGGCATAGGACGGTAGACAACGAAGACGACGAGTTCAAATGTGATTGCGGCTTCGAATGCGAAGACCGTGTTCATGTAGTCGCGGAATGTCCGTTGTACAAGAAGGAGAGGGAAGTGTACGTGACTGAGCTGGGAAAAATAGATGGAACGTACAGGGAGATGTTTGAGGCATGGAATAGAGAGGAAAGGACGGTAGCTGTACTGGGAATTAGGAGGTGGGTTGAAAAGGCGGGAAGGGATATCGTTGGGATAGGCAGACTAGGGAAGACATTTTTGAGCCACCTTTGGCAAAGTAGGAAGGAACGATTGGCCATCGGTGATCGGTCCTGTAGGAACAATGCTCCGTCCTCTCTAGGACGCGTGGTCAATGGTCTAACCGCTATGTCATGCAAAACATATGAGTACGCCCCCCCCCCCTCCCCCCACCCGCTCCTAAACACGAACCGCCTCTGCTCTTTTGTCAGGGTGAGGTCGACCTGGCTTCCGCGTTGTCGAGGCTGACTATCTTGACAGCCTCCCGCTGTCTTCATGGAGATGATGTACGCGAGAACCTGTTCGACGAAGTGGCTCGCCTTTTCCACGACCTGGATGAGGGCATGAGCCCCCTCTCGATATTCTTGCCGCATGCCCCCATCCCCGCTCACTTCCGACGTGACAAGGTACTGTAAACCCGCATCACAGGGTCCGGGGGGGGTAGGAGGGGGGTGTACTCATGGTTTGCATGCCCTAGTGAATTGACCAGTGACCACGAGAGGACGGAGCTGGGGGGGCTTGAATGTTCTTAGCTTGAGAAGTCATGTCTCTACAAGCTCATTGGGTGAAGGTTTATCGGTTCGATCCAAGTAGACACGGGTTAACGTTGTTCTGACATTCTTCTTCTTGTGGCAAAACAAATGGTATCACTCTTATCCGTCGCCTCTATTCCTCACTCTTTTTGTATTCTTTGTTTTTCTGCTCTGATTTTCAACATAGCATGTCCTTTTTGGCCTTGTTGATGTTTCGTGATGTAATGGCTAACAATTATCAATGTGCACGTATTTCAGTCCGTGATGTAAGATACGCCATGCCATAACTGCCTGTGTCCATTGGTTGTTCGTGCCCCATGTTCGGTTGGTGACGGTGGTTGTGATGGTGATTGGTGTTTGTGGTGGTGGTACTGATGACGGTAATGGTAATGGTAATGGTGATGGTGACAATGATGGACATGGAGATGGTGATGATGACGATGATGGTAACGTAATGGGAACACAGGCTAGGAAGGAGATGGTGACACTGCTGTCTTCCATCATCAGCGCGAGAAGGGCGGAGCAGGCTTCCGGCACCTCCACCGTGGAGAAGACTGACCTCTTGCAGGTACGGTAACCACACCAACACCAACATTATCTTGTACCATACTATCTCACTCTGATGTCCACGTTCAGCACTAGTTACAATCATCAAGCGATGCATCGGTTCGATTTCGTTCACCGGTTCGCTTTCATCGACATAAAAAGACTGACCTTATGAAGGTAATAAGGTACCAGCATCACCCGCTTTGATATCCACGTGCCAGGTAGCAGTCGCACATACAGTCATGAACCGATCTGATTTCATCGACGCCATTGCAGTTCACGACAACGTTAGCACCGGTGTACGTTGGTACTGTATTGGGTACATATTCAATGTTGTTATTGAAAAGCTGTGGCACCTCGGCAAGAGAGTCACACGTGCTTTCTGATTTTTTTTCATGTTTTGTAGTCCCCAATAGACATAGTCTACAAGAAAGTTCTTGATGTCGCTCGCTTTGGTTGTCCGGTTACTTACTCTTTTTGCCTTGCCTTTCGATTTACCGCGTGTTGTTTTCTCTTGTGCCCTCTTGTTTTGCAGGTGTTTGTGGACATGAAGTATAAGGACGGCAGCACCAACACCGACGACCAGGTGGTGGGCCTGCTCATCGCCCTCCTCTTCGCGGGACAGCACACCTCTTCCATCACCTCCACCTGGACCACCCTCCTCACCACTCGGTAAGCAGCTTTCATCCACCTGTCCGTCCAGTGCATGGTGAGGTGTTGGTCGTACTGTGGTGTCTGTCGTCCGTGAGGCTTCCTCGGGACGCGAATAAAGGCCCCATCATCTCTACATGTACCTGCCTGCCTGCCTGCCTTGACTGCTTTCCCCACAAGCGTGTAAGCCTCGTTCCGAGCATAGCGTGTGTTCATCGTGTTGGTGTTTGATCTGTCGTTTTGTGTACCGAGCTCGGCTTCCCGCCAAGACCTTGGACTCGAAGCTAGGTTTAAGGTCCCTCCTGGCTGTTAGGATGTTGGGATTTGACCCAGGCGTGGGAACACTGAGGTCTTCAAGGTCAAGCTCTTGCGCTTCTGGCTTCTTGCACGAGTGCAGAACGACCAAAATCGATGGCCGTCACTCTGATGATCAGGCTCGCTTAACGAGACTCGATTGGTGGTCCTTCTGGACAGGTCTTCTAGCTTTTTTGCACGCGAATCCAGTGGCAAGTGGGTTGATTTGGGGGCGTTTAATGCGTGTGGTCTCGTGGTGGTCGTCCGTTCCGGCGTTAAACACAGTTTCCACTACCGGTACACGGTTTCATCAACGAATCGAAGATCGTCGGAGATCCGCCCCACCCGCCATCGATGTCGCCCCCCCAGCCTCGGTGCAGCGAGAAGCATTGTTGTATTGGCGTTCTTGTCCGCACTGAGTGGTAGCAGTGCTGTGAGTGGCGAGTTGCAGCACTTCGAGTGGAAGGCCAGCGAAACGTCGTCGAATTTGTGTTTGTGTTTGTCGCCTTCTCTCGCAGGGACCCCAAGATGCTGGAGCGAGTTCTCGAGGAGCAGGAGACGGTGCTCAAGGACACCCAGAACACACCTCTCACTTGGGAACACCTTGGCGAGATGGAGCTGCTGCACGACTGCATGCGCGAGACCCTCCGCATGTACCCGCCGCTGGTGGGTGTTATATTCCGTTAATGTCGCTTGGCCAGTTCCTGCGGTTGTTTCGACCGCGATGTGGTTAGAATGGTCATGCTGACCTGGTCAAGCAGAATGGCATTTAGTTATTGAGTTCTCTGCTGCCGCATTGAATCGCAAGGGTGCATGCCTGTGGTATCATGACAGAAAATTTCCAACTATGATACACGATGTGGAAACGTTGTGCGGAGTATTCCACTGAGGGTCCAAGTTACGGCCATCACCCGCCATCAGCGTAGATGCATCTCTTCGGCCGATCCAAAATACGCTCCCTATGTTCCAACTGCTGACCACAAAGCACATCTTGGATCGGAACTTCCTTGCTCCAGGTTTGAGTGCTATCTAGCACGTAGCATGTAGCATGTAGCATGTAGCAGTTTCGACCTGAGCGTCAGAGCTATGCATGCGAATACGTTTCAGAATACTACCTGTACCGAATGATCGGAATTTTTAGTGTTGACAAGGGAATGAGCTTAGCGTCAATCAACTCTCCCACCGTGCTCTGCTTGTGCTTGTGGCAACCGCTATTGCATACTGGTACATGTACTGTATGACAGATCCTCCTGTTGCGCATGGCGAAGAAGGACTTCACGGTGACCTCGAAGGGACAGAGCTTCACCGTTCCCAAGGGACACTTTGTTGGCACCTCCCCTCACGTGGCAATGCGCCTGCCTACCGTGTTCAAGAACCCCGACGAAGTGAGAAGGGAGACTATTTTGTATATTACTGGAGCAAGTGGTTACAACAACGAAGGCGCCATTTTATTTACCAAGATATTGCCATGTGCGACAATGCATTCTCCGATTACGCAAGGCTATAGGCCAAGTGGGAGGAGGTGTTGGAATTTCTTTCCTCCGCGTCTTCTTTTACAATGTTGAGATAGATCGTAGGGCACAAAACTGCTGGACATGTGTAACATGTGTAACGAGGAACCGACCAAGATTTGACCAAAAGTATCCTAGCGAACAAGGTGCGGTAAGCTGAGCAATGATGTGGCGTGACCTCCGGAAGCGGCCGGTTCGCGCGAATGTGTTGAATCATCATTTGTCACACGCTGGCTTGTTTTTTTGCTGTGCTAATGGTTTTCTTGTCGTGAATCCGTCCGTCTCTTGGGACACTTATTCTGTCGATGATTGAATGCTGTCGATTCGATGATGCCGTCGATGATTGAATACTGTGGATGATGGCGACAGTTCGACCCTGACCGGTTCGGTCCTGAGAGACAGGAGCACAAGCAGCCCTTCGCATACCTCGGCTTCGGCGCAGGAATGCACCAGTGCATGGGGCAGCAGTTCGCTTTCGTGCAGGTGTGTTGAACGTTACCTTTAACGTGAACGTGTTGGTGTATTTTCCAGGAGACGGTCGGTATATGTACCATGGGAGGGGCTCTGGGGCCGATCGGTTGGATGATAGTTGTTGGCCACCTCGTTTTGGCGAACCACGGTTTGTTCGTTGACGCGAGTGAAGTGTGACGTGTGAGCATAGCAGGTGGGGCAGCAGATCGCCGTTGGACTGTGTTGTTAAAACGGCCTATGTCGCCTGGCTTTTGGTGGACATTCCACAAGAAAAAGCTAGATACTTGTATTTATTTATCCCAGTAGATTGGTTCAGAGGAAGCCTATATGTGGCCACGCGGGGGACAGGGCAGACGTACGTACGTCGACCCTAAGGAGCAGTCCATGGAGGCATGTATGCACGTTGACGCACATGGTACGTATGCTTTGCTTGCTGGCGGTGTGGTTTACACGCGTGGCGGCAATGCCCTCATCTTTTGTTCTTGGGAGTCCTCTAGTTCGGTGTCGTGGCTACCCTTCAAACGTACGTACAGTTGTCTTCCTTTGTTTTGATGATGTTTTCTCGGCTCAACGAACGTCAGTCAGTCAAACTCTTGTCTTTTGTTCGGTTCCCTCAGGTGAAGACGATCTTGTCTGTGCTTCTGCGAGAGTACAAGATAGAGATGGTGGGAGAACTTCCCCCTCCCGATTTCAACGCGATGGTCGTGGGCCCCAAGGGCAAGTGCACCGTGCGCTACACCAAGAAGACCGCGTGAAGAAGCAAAAGGAGCAAAACAAGCGACTTCATCTGCCACGAACCGTTTAGCTGGCAGAGGGCACGGGGAGTGCGCTGCGTGTGACGCGAACCAAAAGACCAGCACCGTGAGATCCGACTTGGTGGGAGCCACACATAAGCACGGAAATGCTGATGCTTTTGTATCGAGTGTCTTTGAAGTAGGCGAGGCTACCGCGGGGGATCACTGGCTCATGTTTTTATCCCCGTGGGACGGTAGGCACGAGGGAGGGGGGGGGGG
>CACKRE030005258.1:63917-84435 GCA_902602495.3 Ectocarpus sp. CCAP 1310/34
GGGGGGGGGGGGGGGCGAGAAATCGAGCCCAGCCTGGCGTGTTGGCGTTGTTGGATGTTCGTCAGAGCCCGCTTGCTTCGTGCAGCCGGGCCCTTTTCTCTATGTTGTTTGTGTTTGGATCCTACATTATTTTTCTCTTTTAGCCGGTCCACTGTTGGTTGCGTGTTTGTTTGGTTTGTTTTAGGGTTGCATTTATGTATTTCTTCATTCCTTGCAGTAACGGCCGTGACGTTGTTCCAGTCACACTTACTTTCACTTTTGTCGCGTGTAACACAGACACATGTATCCACACGAGACGCGACCAGGCGGCACTGGCAGAGTAGGAAGCTTTGTGGGCGAGGTGTCTCTGGAAGAATGACGGCGGCATACGGCGGTAGAAGGAAACGAGTGGCACTATCCCAACCAGAGTATGGCCTAGCGTGCTTCGTACTTCATCTGCGCTGCACGAAAAGCAGGTGTCAGCCTGGCTGGGAGTTTAAGCCCCGATCAAATTTCCCCCACAACGGGTCAACAAGAAGTGGAACAACAAGTGGATCTCGACGAGATATCTGGTACACTGATCCTCTCTCAAGATACCTTGTACTCGGTGTACTCGCTTGCTTCTTTTTTCCAACGGATGCTCCCTGTCCCCTGTAAAGGAGAGAAGACAAGGAACGCTTGCTGTTGTCGGATATCTTCACAACAGTGCCGCGTGACAGCTTAAGAGTAGGACAAGATGAATCAAGACCATCTTGATTCTGTCTCTCTAATCGTAGCCCCATCAAGAGTTCCCTCGATAGTTGTATGGAAGGGGACCCCTGGCAGGAAGCTCGAGGCGTGGTCAAAGAGGGTCACACAGGAGGGGATATTGTTAGGTCTTAGCCCTTTCGTGCCCAAACACGGGTCTGTTTGTCTACGCATGCAGTACCCCCAAAGGGGTCGCGGCAGCGACACGATTCAGAACACCACAGGTGGAAAACAAGGGAATAATCAATCTCGCTGGACAGGTGGATGGCGCTGAGCTCAGCACATGACTGTCTATTTCCCACTACTTCCTCTAGGCGGAACACTTCTAGTTGCATTGCCGACGTGCCCAATCCTGTGATGCAGCCGCGGAATGCTTGCGGGAAGCATGCTTGCTGAATACTTCGCAGAGGCCACGCGCGTTAGGCTCACATTTAGAGCAGGACACACCACCACACCGCACGTACACATTTGTAGCACGACACGTACGTCAGAAAACCGTCGTGAAAAGGTTGTATGTGTGCGTAGGCACACGAGTAAATACATGTCAGGGAGCAGAGCAAGTGAGTGCCGTATTTCGGTCCTTGGATATTCTGGATGACCGAAAATAACGCACAACTCTACGCGCTCCTGAGTATCTAATACGGGTCATCTTGATTCATGGGCTCTACATCCCAGCCATCAACACAGTAGGGACCCCCCACCGACAAGTCGGCATTGCTGTGCCCCCGACGACCATAACCACCCGCTGCTGTTGGCGGCCCCGCCGCCCCCACCCCACCAGCGCTTGCCCCCGCCCCCTCGTCGTCCACACTATCCCCTAGGAACAACCGGCACAGCAATCGTCGTAACGGTTGAGGGAGTTTGTTGGTGCCGGCCCCTCCGCTGCACACCAAACCGCCCAACAACGCATCCGCCCTCTTCATCCTGGCGGCATCATCGCCAGCTATACCGTCCCCGCTAGCCGCGCGCTCGAGGGCCAGCATCAGCCCCAGCGGCGAATCGAAGGCTCGGACGATAGCCTCCGCCCTCGCCGCGCTGCACCCGGGAGCCTGCCGCACCATGGCTCCCAGCACCTGCCTCACCGTCGTGGAGCCCGCACGCTTCGCGCAGCCCTGGGCGTACTCCCCGTAGGTCATCGCCGGCCTCAGCATCGCCCTCCCCCCCGAGCACTCGCGGGACCCCCGGACGGGCGAAAGCCCTGCCTCGCGTCGGCAGGATAGTTCTAGGAGGGACGCGATGTGGCGGTGAGTCCGCGCGAGGAAGTTTACGGTGTCGCGCAGGCCGTCGCACTGCACCACGGCAAGGCCCCCACAGGCCTGCGACGAGACCAGGGCTGTCCTAAGGGCGGCAGGGGCAAGCTGCTCCTGGTGGTTCAGGTTCCCTTCCACCAGGTAGATGCGCCGCCGGAGGCCGCTCAGCTTGAGGCGTCGCTTTTGCTCTTCGTAGCTGATCCGACAGGCGGACGCAGGTGGAATGGATAGGATTCACCCCACCCCCAAAGAACAGAACCAGAGTACGAGAGACACGAGAAGGCGTGAGAGAGGGAGAGAGGGAAAGCGTGAGGGAGGGGGAGGGGGAGAGTCGGCAGGCCAAGAGCAAGCATATGTACATGTAGGCATGTAGGACAGTTACGGGTGGGATGGGGGGAAATACAGAAGAGAAGAGTATCGGTGCGCAACAGCACGCGGATCGTAATCATTTCGGCCAAGAAAACATATGGGGGTGGGGCGGGGATAAGAATGATGCCCTATCATCGGTAAACAAGTAGGAGGTTTGTGTGTTGACGAGTATAGAGGGCGCCATAGCAAAAGGTGGGGGTCGGGGGGGGGGGTCAGTATCGAGGTCCAGAACTCGCCCATGTTCTGCAACGACGCAATAGTCACACGCACGTCTCGCCCTGATAACTAACATTTATATAAAGTCACAATCCAAGCGGGTCACGAAACGACGAAACAGTTAAAAGTACCTAAAAACANATGTTCTGCAACGACGCAATAGTCACACGCACGTCTCGCCCTGATAACTAACATTTATATAAAGTCACAATCCAAGCGGGTCACGAAACGACGAAACAGTTAAAAGTACCTAAAAACAAGGGGAAGTACGAAAACGAGAAAACTGCACCCAGAAACACACACACAAAAACATATTCGTGCATTGAAACGGCGAAACGTTGGGAGGAGAGAAGGGTGGACGCCACCAAACCTTGGCTTACCGGCCATCGATGATGCTGCTGGCCAGATCCGAGGCCGTTTTCCGCTCCACGATGTAGCCCAGCAGCACCTCCGAAGTAGGGTCGTCCCTCTTTCTAGCTATCCAGAGCATGTCGCCGAGCGGTAGCTGTCTGGTTTCGCAGCGTATCCCCTTCTGCAGAAGCGAAGACTGAGATCGACGTGGCAGACAAAGCGGGAAAATCAGGTTTCGATTATTTTGCGGGTGAACTTTCCCACCCTTGGGAGTTGAGACAGCAGCGGAGTACAAGATGTTTACATTTACCCGCGAGCACAATAATAGAACCGCGTCAAAAGGTCTACTTCTACCCATCTCTCAAAAGAAAAGTTGAGACAGGAACAACGCTCCGTCCTCTCGAGGACGCGTGGTAAATGATCTATCCGCTAAGTCATGCAAAACATAAGAGTACGCCCCCCCCCTGCGCCCCCACCCTCCCCTACCCGTACCTGCACAGACATGAACTCGTGCTCGCGGTTGTCAACGACAAGCCACGCCTCCCACTGCCCGCTGAAAAAGCTGGGCGCCTTCGACGAGCGCGCGGTCTCGCCACTCGCCTCTTCCTTCCTCGCGCGCGAGGTCGGCCGCTTCGGCGTAACGTCAGGCGTTGTCTCTTCGCCGCCACCGCGAAGCGCGGCGAAATTGGAAGCCAGCGACAGGGGCCGACCACCGGTGGTTGTCGTTGCGCTGCTGCCCACCCGGAGGTTCATGCGGAGCAGCGAGTTGGTGTCGGAAGGAAGACGGCTACCAGCATCAGCATTCGTCACAGACGAGGTTCCGGTACTCTTGTTGCTGGATTTTCTAGCTCCTCCTCCCCGGGAAGACGAGCTTCCGGAGGGTTCGATATTTTCTTCGTCGGTCCTGCGGACACCGCTGCTGTTTTCGGGTTCCGGTCCGGCCGGCGGCAAGCCACGCAGCATTCGGCGGGCGGTGAAGCTCCCTACCCCTTCCAGTGCGCACGCCTCCTTTTCTGTGGTGATCGGGAGGGGGTAACGCTTCAGGGACTTCATGGCCCGCATCAGCCCGTGCCTGCAGGGAATGCGTAAGCAAGCGAATCGACGCGTCGTAAGAGAGGGTTGGATGTCACCGCCAACGAGTCTCTTTGGATGCTCTGTACGTCGGGCAGCAATTCCTTACGCGCCAAGGAAAAGTACGGTGCGCAAGCTTATTGTGATATCTTTTCCCGCTCTCCGTCCAGCAAGCCTCTATCCTTCGGCTTCTCAGCTACCGTACTCCCAGTCCTTCGCTCGAGCTAACTCTGCGAGAACATCGTTTCTTTCCGGAATTCAGATTCATTTATATATCTCGAAAACTCGCCACGCCGCGCTGCCTCCTCTCGCTGTTTGGAAAATGTTACTGTTTGTGTGTACTCGGCAAAACACGGATCTCCGAGATCTCCCGAGGCTTTGTGGATTGGATAATATGAGTGTGATGGACTTGACGCGGGAGGCTCTCTGCCTTGCGCGTCTCTCTCCCCATATCAACACTTGGAACTTGAGTTTCTCCTTTATGCAGAAAAGCTCTCGACAAGAGCCAGCGAGCGCGACAAACGAACTATACGTGCCGACACACCAAGCAGAAGCTAGCTCTCAATTCTGCCTCCTCTCGCTCTTTGGAAAATGTTACTGTTTATGTGTACTCGGCAAAACACGGATATCCGAGATCTCCGGAGGCTACGTGGATTGGATTCTTATGAGTGTGATGGACTTGACGCGGGAGGCTCTCTGCCTTGCGCGTCTCTCTCCCTATATCAACACAAGGAACTTGAGTTTCTCCTTTGTGCAGAAAAGCTCTCGACAAGAGCCAGCGAGCGTGACAAACGAACTATACGCGCCGACACACCAAGCAGAAGCTAGCTCTCAACTCTTAATTTGATTGGTTATCTGGGTTAGACGGAGTACGAAGAACTCCTTCCTTCATCCTCCTTGATTCTCGACCTCTCAACTGCTACCATACATATCTCGAGCCCCGATAGCGCAGCTTGGAATGTATTTGCCTGCCTGCCTGTCTTTCACACGTACACACGGCCAGTAGATCAGCGATGGCCTTCGCCGTGGAATCGCTCGATTTCGGTCGAAAAAGTGCAGCGCTGACAACGTTACTTAGTAAAACCTTGTAGTTCTCGAGTATCGTATGCACATATTTCCCGACAGAGGCCGCGCGGACATGGGCAAATAAATTTGCAAATTTGCAAAATTTGCGCGAAAAAAGTTGCCATCAATATCATCTCAAATAACGCGCCGAAACCACAGGGGCATTGCTCTACTTACCCAGGCCAGGGAAACCGTTCCGTTCCACCATTTGTAATGGTACCCGTCAGTGCGACAGCGAGGGCAGGCTTTGTCGGGTTGAACTCATGGAGACAACCACGACGATCGTGATTCACACAACTACAGTAGTCCATCAGAACTCTGTGTATCATGGAACAATCGATGTGATCAGCATGGCGTGGGGGCGTCAAGCCTAAGTTGTCTCTGTTGCAGCACAAATACACGCAGGAACAACATTCGCATAGCATAGCACACCTTGTGACCGCTGGCCTGCGGTGTTCTTGTGTACGTGCCAGTTCACCTGCTGCGCTTGAAATGGACCAACGGCGGTTTTCCGTACAGCAACAGCAGTCAGACAGGAAAACGAACACAATGTGAACCTCCGATAGACCAGCAATCTGCCCCACCCAGCAGCAGCTTCCTAAGTGTGTCGGTGCAACCGAAGGACGTACCTGAGCTTCACCTTGCCGGTCCTCAAGCACTCCTCATCCAGGCTCTTGAGCTCAACCAGGAGAGGGCCGTTCGACACACACGCACAGCAGTCCGCCGTGTTGAGCACTCGTGCTAGTGCAGAAGCATCGCTACCGCCACGACCGCTGGCCACAATCTTGCCATGGGAGTTCCCATCCTGACCCCCGAACCTCCCCCCACGTCCTCTTCCGGCCATCGCGGATCCTGAAGTTGGCTAGGCTATGCATGACAGGATAACAGGTGGGGTTGTCTTGGTCGAAGTGGGGGTACAGCACGTGGCAGCAGAGACGGGAGGGGGAGTCGATCGCACGACATCTGTCGTAACCCCCTCTGGCTGGCTTCGGGCCAATGGTATCACCATTGCTTCGGGCTGGGTTTGGTTTGGCGAGTGCGGACAAACTTGCTCGTGTGTGACCACCTTCTGCCAGACATCAGATCTTGAGCCATCAGGATTCCCTCATGACGACGACTAGCTAACTCGCCCCAGGTATGCTGGATTGTAAACACGAAAGCGGTACTGTCTGTCGAGAAAGAGGAGGCAAGAGGTTCTCCAAGAGCACGCCTTGCCCGCCGCAGCTGCTTCTCTGGTCTCGGCTGGGGTTGAGCCCGGACCCACAGCAGTCACGAGTGGTAGAATTATCTACGGGATCGCGCACGGCCGTGTGTCTACGTACTGCCGTATGGTGCATTCCTACCCGTGCTCCCGTGCTACACTACTGTCGACTCAAACTACCTGTGCACACACTCGATTTTTTCTCAACCAGCAGCTGCAATTGCACCGGTCACAGCAGGAAAAACATTTTAGAACAGCAGCGGCAACTGACTGCGGTGTGCAGCAATAGGACTGCAACGCCTGGCGAGGGAAAAGCCGACGTGAGCTGTTCCAATAGTCCAGCAGACCCGGCTTCATCGCGTTTTTCCGCCTTCTCTCTGCCCCATCACAAGCCTGATGTTTGAGGAAGTGGAGCCGAGTTTTCAGACCTCATTTACTATTTGCTTGTTTTCAATACCACGATTACGTCGTAGTCGTGGTCATAGTCCCAGTTTAGCGGTCCTAATGGTGTCACAAAAATTTGTACAGTAACCGTTTTTGTAATCTGGGCACCGCGGCTAAACCTCTTGTATGTAATTAGCGGCTATGAACCGCTAAACCGAGAAAAACCCATTTTTGCCCAACAGGGCCATGCATATTTATCGTTGCAGCAGTCATACGGAGGTCTGGATGAAGACGAAACTTCCCGACGTAGCGAGTACAACAGCAAATACCGCAAGGTTGCGAGTTATCGCGCGATCGTGCAATGCGGTCCTCTTTTGAACATTTTCGCCATTTCATTTGCGTCGCACCCCTGTGCGATGACTCCGGACCCTGTGCGAAGTCGAATTACGTAGTAAATCATTTCGCTATATAATTTTGCATCGCACCCCTGTGCGATGACTCCTGACCGTGCCGTGACAGGCAAACGTGTACGGTACGGTACACTGTTAATATCATAAGTGCACTTCAATTCACGAAAGCACAAAGCTTGTTCTCCCTTCTGGACTGTATGTTCCTCTGGAAGACTGGAAATAAATCGTTGGCGTCTGTATCGAACGAGGGGCAAATTCGTGACAACGTAATTGCAACCAACCACGTGCTTGAGCATATCATTTCTGCTATTTGCCGCGTGTATCGATCAGGCTTAACCGAATATCCCTCTGATTTCTGCCTTGCGGGCTGGTTGAGCGGCGTGCGTTGCGAGGAAAGCCATGTTTGCCTTGCGAAGATAGTGTGCTGTCTCGCTCACGCCATACGACTCCGCGCACCCCTCAAGCTGACCAAAATCCGACGATGGCTCCGAGTACGGCGGCGGTGCCGTCACCCCCCTGCCGTTCACACCGTCAACTTCTGTCGTCCTACCTAGCTCTAGCTCTAGCTCTAGCTCGTCGGAGGAGGGTTTAGCCCCTCCGTGTACATACTGGACAACTTCTCAACGAGCTCGTCGTTTGCGTCCTTCCTGCAAAGCTTCGGCAATCTTTTCCTGCGCGCTATTTCTGAGTGCGCTACCTTCTGGTCAAGAAGCTCCAAAACCTCAAGTATCTGGCCAACGTTGAGCCGCGTGCGGGACTGTTGTGTAGCTGCAGCACGAGTTAGTTGTTTCCCCGAGCCTGGTGCTAAAAAGCCACCTTGCACCGCTTTGCGCGTGGGTGGATTTGAGACGCGAGGGGAACTCTGCGCCTTCTTGAGTGCACACTGGTTGCAATTGCGGTGCATCTCGTTGCAATCCGAATCCTCCACCACAGCCACCTTTACAATGGTGCGCGCCGCTTGGACACAGTGCCGTATCTGGAAGCTTGCACAGTTGTCTATCCGCTCACCGCATAGAGTTTGTGTGTCTTGCTGCGTGCCTTCATTTTTAGCATCAACCACGCTAACCGGCTGACCAACCTCGCTGTGTGCTGTGAGTGTGTGCAAGCGAAGCGCGCACCGGGTCTCCGCAACATTTGAACCGATAACCGCTTTTCGCGGCTGAAAAATGCCCTAAAACCGCTATTCAGGGCATCCCGCTACACAGGGAACCACTAACCGGGGACCACGACTTGACTGTGATGTGGAATGTGTAACCCCATGTACAAACCGTCCTCAAAGAACGAGATGCTGTTGTTGTTTACCGTACGCATACAACGAGGACTGTCTAAGGGCATGGGTTTTAGAACAAGAGCAGCTTGACCAGCCTTTCAAACGCTTTTCTCCCATCCCTTGCTTGTTCCTCGCCCACAGGATGTCTATCCCCGACGCTGCTGCTGCCACCACCACGACCTCCTCCGTTGGTGCAATCGAAACTGTCGCTGCTGCTGCGGTTGGCGCCACCTCTGCCGTTGATGCCACCACTACCGCCGTCGTAAGAATGGCGCCAACAGCAACGTTTTCGACGCTTCCGCTGGGTCCGCTGGCCACGGTGGTGCTGTACTTGACGGTGGCCGACATGGCGCAGTTGATCGGGACGAACAAGGAGATGAACACGAGCGCTCTCGACTCGCCCGAGTTCTGGCGGGAGCGTTGTTGCGGCACGTTTGGCCGTCACGTCGACCACATCGAGGTACGTTCACACTTATTGATTTACATCGTATTCCAACAACACAACAAGTCCATCTCTATCCATGGAAGAGGATCAACGTGTAGGATAACATAGTAATGAATTCACAACAAATCTATATCCATGGAATAGGATCAACATGTAGGACAACATGGTAATGAATTCACAACAAAATCTATCTCTATCCATGGAAGAGGATTAACATGTAGGATAACATAGTAATGAAGTCATAGCCTTACCGGATCATGCCTGAGGTTCTACGATTGCCTTACCCAAGCTGCATACAACGATATCCATGTGATCCTCTTACAAACACAAATATACCTTGTTCTTTTTGATCGGTCAATCGGGACCGGTGCCCTTGGATGCTTTCGTGAGGCCTAGAGTTGCTTGCTTTTCTTGGAAAATCGAGCCACTCGGGTCGCCCCTGTCCTTCGGCTTGCATGTTCCGCGGGATGTATCCACTCACCTACTCGCTCTTGCCCCTGCTTCGGGGAAGTCTGTTTACCTTCGTCAACACATGGCCTCTACACTGCTGTATTCCCGGTGTTGTTTTTCCTCAACGTGAAACTTGTCGGAAGGGGGCGTCGTGGGGTGTTGTGGGAAATCGTTGGTATGGTGAAGCGGCGACCAGTTGGGCAAGGACCGAAGCAACACTCATAATTGTAACATTTGGTTTCTATGTGGTGACGTGATCAGTTTCTCGTTCACTCCCGCTTTCACACCGTTGGGGTGGGGATAGGGATGTATATCTTGGTCCTCAGATTCGATACGACGCATCTATTTGCACTGACTGTACTGACTGCTGGTGCCTTCCGTTGTTTGTCCGTGTCAAGCTCCTCTCTTCCTCTTCCTCCCTCCCGATCTCTCTCCCTCTCTCTCTATCTCTCTCTCTCCCCCCCTCGCTCCCGATCTCCCTCATTGATGAATCCAGTCCGTTGGCAAGAACGAATTTCGAGCGTTCCACATGGCAAAGATGCTGATGCTGCCAGGCGAGTCGAAAACCAACTCGTGGTTGTCGGGAACGGAAGCATTCGAGCGGGACGTGTGGACGCGTCAGCTCCTGAGCTCTTCCGTGGGCGCGTCGAGCCAAGACAGAAACGACGAGGTATGTAGGCGATGTGAGCGAGCACCGACAACATTGTGATACTGCAACATGTTGGTCAGCAGGTCACTCTCTGGTTTGTTTCCTCCACGTGGTGACCCGGTAGTCTGAAGTGGTTGAAGGATGCCATGGCACCAGGACTTTTCTTATACCTTGGCGCAGCGCAGCAGCGTTTGTGGAACAGACTCTGGCCATGAACCGCCTTTGGTTGACGTTTTTGTTCTCTCTCTCTCTATCTCTCTCTCTCTCTCTACTCTCTCTCTCTCTTGCTCGTGATGGACTCCGAACGGAAAGGGCCCGTCTCACACGCTATTCGAGTCGCGATGTGCGAGGATGCTCCAGGATATGCCGTGTGAGAGGATGCCCCGAGAGGCGTTGGCTTCGATCGGGAAGCGATGCCAGAGCGATTGGTAGGTCTCAGGTCTCAGGTCTCAGGTCTCACGCCTGTTCGATGGGGAACTCCAATATCCAATTGGAAGTGTGTTGTGTTGTGTGTTGTGTGTTGTGTGTGTTTTGTTCACGGCGTTGGGGAGTATTTATTTTATTTTTTTGGTTTTGGGGACGCCAAATGGTAAAAGCCCTTCACAGTCCACAGTAGCACACACAAGCTACCGCCAGGACTCTTTATGATAGTATGTTGAAGGGTTACCGTAGTCGTTCGAGTAGTGGCACCCCCCCTAGACCGACTTTCAAAGCTCGACCGATCGATGGATTCGATTGCTCCACCATCAATGGGGAGGATGCTATTCATCGAAAAACCAAGCGACAGATCCAAGCAAAGCGCGTGAGTCCCTTCCACAACCGCTCGTGCCGGCAGTGATGCACCCTCGTAGTTGTGGAACCATCTTTGGACCTAGGACAGTCAGTCTTACGTCTTAGAGGGGTGAGATCACTCGCTCAAGGTACTATTCTGTAGTACTATCACTTTAGGCGTTGGTGATTCGTCTGCGCTTTCCTTCTTCTGAAATGAGGCATGTACAACATACGTTGGTTGCCTGTCAAGGAAGATACACGATGAGTTAACAAGGCACGTGGGGGAGTTTGTATAATATGAGACTGTGTTTCCCATCACATGTCGATAATGATGGAGTGTGACCAAAATGTTGGCCCCCGTCCAAGTGCTTGAGTCGTGACAGGGCAGAGTGCCACGCGATTCCTGTCTGCAGCTGCCCCCATTCAGCGGTGCCCGCCACCCATGTTTTCTTGCTTTGGTGTTGGGAGCCTGAAACGTACACGTTGCCCCTTTTGCTTTGCTCGCACTCATGCGGGCTAACCTATTGTATCTGCTGTTCTCTTGGTGGGCGCTCTACGCGTGCTTTCTTGCTTGCTTTCCTTCTTTCTCTGCAGTGGGTGCGTGTGGCTCGATAAGTGCTACTGGTCTAGCGAGCCTTCACCCACTGCAGACAAGGAAGAGTGGCTTGACTACGACATGGTGAGTCCTTCTTGTTGTTGGCTCCACATTGGATAGCATGTTGCTGCCCGAATTTTGTAGAATAGTCTCCTTTGTTTTTTTGCCGGTCTTGCAGGGGGTTCTAGGGTCATCGACGGGTCACATGGGCTTCGTTTGATCCGTGATGACCTGCAAGGGAGATCAGATACATTGATCAAACGCTCTCGACATGTTTCGCAACATACCATGGCGTGTGCATGCAAAGAAGCGTGATAACCCACAGCAGTAGCGTTGCGCTCGTTGTTTGACCTACAAGTTTGACATGTGCCTGAGACAAATTGTCCGCAAGATTTGACGCAGATACCAAAGTACATCCGTTGAAGCACATAAAATGAACTTGGTGACCGAGTTTCTTTATCAAGGAAGCGACGGTAACTCGAGTCTTGAGTCAGAAGCACCTGGTACTTGCGTTCGGGGGTCCTCGATAGGGCCCTGAAAAGCCAGTGAGTCTCAGAAAACACTAAATAGCAAAAAAGCTTCGTGTTCGCAACACCTGCTCCGCTCATCTTATCATACGGGTTCAGAGGATGAGTGATACGACCGTACTGGCAACTCCTTGGAGGCTGCACAGAGGTTGGGCTGCCTGCCTGCAGCATTCGAACCGGGTCAGCAATGAGGCGACGTACCCGGCAGTCCTGGGTTTGTACGCCTACCGAGGCTTGCTGTGGAGTGCAAGACTAGTATGCTGTTCGCCCATGGCAATACACTGCTGTTGCGTGGGCATGAAGGTACTGAGTGCCCCCCCCCCTTCCCGCCCGCCCCCGCGCCCGCCCCCGCGATCGTTTGTTTTGCACGGCTGAACCCCCGCAGCAGGAGAACACGGTTGCGGTGGTTGTCTCGTTCATGCTGACCCCTTACACGTCCTTCTGGCAGCCCGAACAGCCGACGTACAACCCAATCGAGGCTTGCTTTCAGCTGATGCACCCTCAAGTCGACGGGGGCAAGACGCCCTACTAAGAGAGCCCTCGGTTTTTTGTGGACCCCCACATGAAGGTTGGTCTACTGTAGCTCTCTAACAGGGGTGCTATTTCGAGAACGGCAAGCCCGGCATACATAGCCTTCGGCCATGCTGTTGTGACTTGATTTCGGGAACTCACCCAATACTGTTGTGTTCCCCATGCAAGTGAACGCAGCATGGATGTTGCATCCCGGCTCGTCCATGAGACGTTTGCACAGAAGTGCGACGGCTTCCGACTCACGAAAAAACTACAGATAGTAGTGCGAGTGCTCCATTCGGAACGCTACAGCAGTATGAAATTCTACTCGGTTGGGGAGCAGGGACCTGGATTTGTTCGGCACACTAAAAATGCGTGGCATATCACTGATCTTGCCACCCAAGCAAGGTAAATGACCCCCCCGCCCCCCGCCCTCCCTACGTGCGCAGCGCCAGCAGTACAATTTGCCCCGGCCGATCGTGAGTTTTGGCGGGCGGGTCAGGATCCGCCTCTTGGGGATGGCGCAAAGGCAAACCTTGCCGGAGAGCATGGGTGCGACAGCCAACCACTACCACACCTGCATCTCCTACGCGGCGCTTTGCGGGACCCTCCTCCTCTCTTGCTCTATTGCCAACCACCCTGATGGCCCGGCAAGCCGGAGCGCCAAGATTCCCCCTGTTGCTACCATTGGCAAAGGACGAGGAGCAGGAGGGGGCGAGGATGTCGACCAGGGAGGAGGAGCCGCCAGCCCTATCAATTGGAAACAGAAGACCAATGATAAGTTGCGCATGCGGTGGGCCGTGCTTGTGCACGTGTACCCGGCCAAGAAGCCAGATAACGAGGCAGCCCTCGACCATAAAAGAGCGAAGAAGCCTCTCAAGGTTAAGGTTTATAGCGACACGCCCTGCCTTGAACTCCTTGAGATCTACTCGAAGTTTTACTTTCCTGACGAAGAGCGTGCCCGGCTGGCGCTGACGGGAGGGATGGAGCTCCCCGCTGAAGATGGCAAGCTCGTTGGAGAGTTCGCCGTCCACGGAAAGCTGTCCCTTGTCGACCCGTCCAGATAGTAGTGGGATCAAAAGAAAAAAACTTTTGCCAGGGCGTGGAGCTTTTCGCCGCAACGATGTACTAGCGCAGGCCGGCTGCTAATGGGAGGACGGGAGGAAATGATCGGCCTCTCTGTCACCAACGGTGCTTACGATAGCGCAGCAGACCGATTGATTTTGGTCCGTGGCCTCTCGCGTACGTATCGAGATGATGTCGAGCGGTGCTAGAGGAGCATCGTGGGGGCCTGGGGCTGGGGGGAAGGATCGCGGTGATGCTTTCGGCAGACAGATATCTACCAGCGGCCATCTGTGGTAATCATTTTTTCTTTTGAAACTTGACGGGTAGGTATTGAAATAGTTCGGTGATGGTGTTCTCGAATAAATTCACTGCACAACTCTCTTCGCAAGCTGTAGGGGGGACGGGAACGTGAGCAAGCCGTTGGGCTGATTTTGCTGAGAATACGTCAAGAACATGTACAATACTTCACAGGTCAGTGGAGAGAGTGGGCGCCTAA
The DNA here is from genome assembly GCA_902602495.3 of Ectocarpus sp. CCAP 1310/34. Classification (NCBI taxonomy): domain Eukaryota; class Phaeophyceae; order Ectocarpales; family Ectocarpaceae; genus Ectocarpus; species Ectocarpus sp. CCAP 1310/34. Next base: position 77,739 of record CACKRE030005258.1, read on the forward strand.
TGTGCGGCAGTTATTGCAAAGGAGGTTTAGTTTCGCCTTAAAGGATGTTCACTGGACATGTGCATGTCGAGGGCCCTTGCAACACCGATCATTGACCAGTGACGCCCGCTGGAAAATGACGAAATGCATTCTTCTGTGATTGTGAGGGGGTGAATCTGGTGAATGCAGTCGCCATGAGCTACGTACGGGAGGGTAGCTGTCCCTAGAGAGCAGAAAGAAGCATGATGCTTCATGTGTTGTGGAGGGCATCATGTTGAATTTTCAATCGAAGAAATTCTGTTTCGTTCTGTCTCCAAAACCGAGGGCCATATGATGTGGTAAGTGTTGGATGGATGAGGCCTGCCTCTTGTCTCCTGCACCGGTCAGGAGTCCTCGCCTAATGTCCCAATGTGATATGTCACCACGTGATGACACAATACAAGCACTAGATTCTGTCGCCCCCCACAACGTGGATTTCGCACCGGTAAATGATGTGCGCTTGGACCCAATGTCCTCAACCTTCAGCCTGGCGGGTGCAACGGTCTCCAAGGTTTTGTTTTCAGAGTTGCTCACTAGCCTTCGGAGCGAAAACAGGAAGTGGCCTGTTTGCGCTTACAAATCCCAAGGCATCCGATGAGATCCGTAGTTGCATTATTCGTTCTCAATTTGGATGCTACGGGAGATTCCTTTGTACTTCGAAGAGGGAACGACTACAGCAGCGTATCCTTCACAAGTACGCACAGCGAGCCACGCGTAAATGTTACGCCAAATCCCTCCTGCACAAAAACGACTTGCTTGTTGTGTCGTCACATCACAGTGAAATCCTTCGTGATCACGAGATCCGGTATGTGCAGCAAGTAATCGGTCAAACGACAAGTAACAACATATTCGCCTGATTGAGAGCGAAGTATCTGATTGAGAGCGAGAGCCAAAAAAATTGAAATTTCGGGTCCAGACGCCTCTTGCCATTTCTTGGCAAGTAGGGGACGGGCTATTCCAAGAAGCGGTGCAAATTGAAGGTCTCATCAGCAGCTTCGCGAGCATATGCGTGTCATCGTCATCGGATGCTGCAGCGAGGAGCTAGACAAGTTGCTAGATTTGCCCAGATTGGCTATTTCTGCTCAAACTGTTTCAGGGCGGTATCGCGTCGGGCGGTGGGCTCTGCTGTAGCTTCTGCTCCCCGCTGTAGCTCCACAACGAGAGACTCCCACAGGATGACCAGGGTAGCGGCTTGAAGCTACGGGCTAGCCCTTCAATTCAAGCTACACAGCAAGCTCCACCTCTCAGTGGTAGTCCGGCTACAGCGTATCGCGCAATCTCGCTCTCAATCAGATGCTACGCTCTCAATCAGGCGAATATGTTGTTAAGTCTGAAAAATATATTGGAACGGGAACGGAGGGTATTTGTTCCCTACCGCTGTGCAGTATGCGAGCCCCGTGCGCGATTGAAGGGGGAGGGTGTGTGATTTGTGTTTTTCGGTGAGAGGGCAAGAGGGCTATTACTTGTCTTCTCGAAATGAGCGACTTCGTGCCCGCCAAGCTGTGGCACTATTGAGACGAGAGACGCAAAACTATTACAACAGCAGTGAACCTCGAAGCATCTCTTTCAATCAATAGAACAGGAAAACAGGAATCGGCCCTTAGTTATGCTACCTATTGATGCGCTTGAATCCCAACGAACCATTCCCCACCGTTCGCCGCAACCAACGCGACACAAGCCTACTATAATAATACGTCCCTTGTGTTGAGCTATCACCACAGCACCACGACCCACCTAGACTGCTCCACGTCCACCCCACTCTCCCACACGGCAAGCGTACAAGACACTTGTCTTGCACTCCGGATCAGTAACAGGAGCTACTCTTCAAGAAACACATCCCGCTCCCCTCGGCAAAACAAACACAACGTGAAATGTACGCCCCTCGCTCTTTGCGTTGATGCACGCCCCGAACAACCTAGAAGAAACATGCTCAACATGCGCCACCTGACAACACAGCGGGATTAAATGGCAGCCATGGTCCCTCCCTGATTTACAAATGCACCCAGCATCCTTCTTTGCTATCAACGGATTAACAACCTGCCAGCTGCAACACCGTACCAAGGCGCGATAGACGGACTCGTCACGGTTCTTGCTTGTACTTGCTTATACTTGCTTATACCATAAGACCTAGAGAAAGCATGAACTAGAACGTGCCACTCACAGACAGGCGCAACGGGATGACAGACGACAAGCAGGACCAATCCAGGCTCGGACCAAACCCAAGTGCACGCCGGGTTCTCACCGGACCAGGGTCTCACATCACCAAGCGCGAAGCGCCGTGAGGTATTCGGCGAGTCGCATGAAGGGTGCGCTGCATCCTGCTAAGGGTGTTCGGAATCTTGTGCTTACTTCCTTGCGTACGGATGACAGCTGCGAATGACTTAATTTATTTTCTGGTGCTTTCACTTCCTGAGACAGTTGTAAGCACTTGTGTAACTGCCTCGAGGGTGCTTGGCCATTTCACCACAACGTGGTGCGATGATCGCCCTCGCGCGGAGTGAGGGTTCTCCACCCCGCACAACATAATCTACTCGACCACCATCATGGTTACCGCCAAAGAAACCCCGGTAACCTGGTTGTCGAGTTCACGGAGTGAATTGGCTTCTTTTACAACGTCGTTGCCAAGCGACGAAACCCAATCCCGATGGCAAACACCGAGGGGGGGGCTTGTTTTACAACGTCGTTGTCAAGCGACGAAACCCGATTAGGGGGAGTGGGGGCGTATTTGTGCCGAAATGATTCCGGCAGAAACAGAGAGAAAGTGTTTTCGCACACAACCTGTTCTCAAGCGACAACCATGGTTCAGCTCTCCCCAGGGTTCAGTCCTGGCACACCTGAATCTGCGCCATCTCCAGCCACCATCTTCACCTTCGATATATTGCAGTGGTCGCCACCTGGCGGGAAGAACCAGACGGCTGTGTCTAGCTAGAAGGAAGAGCACCGCTCGGACTTCTTCCTGTGCTTGAAACCCAAACAGCTGTACGTAGTCACGGGGGGAAACAGCAACAAGACAGCCCATGGTCAGAGCACACATATCAATAGCAATATGTGGGACCATTCCATCTTTCGAAGTATGCGAGAGTAGTAGAGGGAGCTCCATGTCCTTGCCAGTAGCTCGAGCCGGAACAACATCCAAAGGAGTGTTATAATATGGACGTCGCCACACAGAAAAGCCATGGATGGGCTGCACTGCCAGTTGTGAGCACAGGACAACAGATGTGCGCGAGAATTCGAGTTGACGCATCGGCTCTTTTGAACGGCATGGCCGGTTAAAGCACGTCCACAATCATTTCGTTGCAGCCCGTTGACTGTATAAAAAAAAGAGAAACCAACTTGAGGGTAAAGCAGTACAGTAGGTCGCTCCCCCTCCCGAAAGGTGAAGAATGATCGCGGGCAACCAACAAATGGTCAGCGGTACACGTAACAGCCGTACGAGCTAAACTTTGTTCGGACGGCACCGCTCAAAACCTCGTTTGTTTCGCACTCCCATAACAATTTTGTCCAATAAATGACATTCGTATACTGTTCCCATTCGCTGCTGGAAACGTCGCCTTCGTATGAAGCAAATATGAAGCAAAAAGGCATTCGGGAACTTCTACCAACCCAATGTATATCAGTACAGCGGAATAGGTGGAGCGAAGCAATCGAGGAAAAACAACTTAACAAACTTCCGCGCTTGTAAATGAGGATAATGGAGGCAATTTACAGGTCGCCTTTGTTTGTTTCAGTAGCAAAGAAACCACCGTCAAAAACTCTTTCTTCTCTCTCGTACCTCACAGAAAGCCCACCACCAAGCGAAACACGCCATCTGCCTCCAGTGCAATCAGCCTGCCCACCAGATCCCTCAAGTCCACCATCATGTCGTCTGCCGTCTCCTCATCATCCCGACTTGAACTCTCGCCGCTGACCTTCGCCACCTTCGCGGAGTTGCCGTTGATGCTGCTGCTGCTGCTGCTGCTGCTGCTGCTGCTGCTGCTGCCGTTCGCGATCTGCACCCTGGTCGGGCATGAACGGCTCAGCACTAGCCAGCCGCGGCGACGCCATGACCTGGCGGCTGGATCGCGCGCCAACATTCGTCGAATGCGCTGGTTGTCGGCCTCGAGTTCTTCGTCGTCAAGGTCATCCTGCTGCAGCGCTCGTACCACGTGTGCGGGCGTCTGTCCAACGTTGGTCGTGAGCTTGTCATCTGCCCCCCAACGTAGTAAAAGCTCAACGCCAACAGCACTCGAACGACTGCAAGCTACGTGCAGTGGTGTCTGGTCGCCTCCAATGCGCGCATTGATATTGGCCCCTCCCTCCAACAGGGCGCGAATCGTGCCGTCGGATGCTATCCGACGATTAACGGCAAGATAGAGCGACGTATCGCAGGGGTCTTTGGTGCCCTTGGCGCTGACATCAGCCCCAGCTCTCAACAGTACACGGACAGCATCACCATTGTCGCGGACAGGTCCATCAATCGATGCAGCATAGTGTAGGGCTGCCCATCCACCACCATCGGTGGCGTCGACTTCACCACTGTCTTTGTCAAGCAATGCCTTCACGACGTCCGCTTGACCTCTGTTTGCAGCAATCTCGAGCGGAGAACGGCTGCCGTTGGTACGCAGGCTGTAATTGGCACCAGCAGCTAGAAGCTCTTGGACTGCCTCGAGGTGGCTGTTCGCTGCCGCCTTGAACACAGTGGCGTTTTGCCGTGACGGTCGACCACATCCTTGTCTGCACCGCCCAGCAGAAGCTCAGAAATGCACAGCGCATTGCCGTGGAAAGCAGCCAGGTGGAGAGGAGTCTGCTGGGAAGCCGTCTTCGCGTGTACACAGGCCCTGTTCAGAAGAAGCATTCCTACAACTCGATGGTGCCCAGCTACGGCAGCGAGGTGGAGCGGACTACGTTTCCTCCGATCACGCACATTCGGATCTGCCCCATCGATCATGAGCGCCCTGCATCAGTCTTCAGCACCCCGAGCTGCTGCAACGTGGAGAGCGGACTCGCGTTCACCCCCGAACAGGACGTTTACATCATCCGTCGCCCCCGCGGTTAGCGTGGTGCGAACCATCTTCTCACTCCTACCAAATGCAGCCGCACCCAGCAGTGTGCGGCCATTACAACCCCGCCAGCCTGCTCCCGCGTTGGCACCAGCGTCCATCAGCCGTGTGAAGAAATCCAAGTTCCCCTCGGCCGCGGCATGCTCCCGAGGTGCTCGAAGCCACTCCTTCCATTGCTCTGAAGTTGCCCCCCTCTGGACGAGTTTGAAAATCTCGATCTCGAAGCCGTCAAGCCGTGAGCGGTCCTCTTCTTCACGTTTCGAACCTGGCATGGTCGGTCTTGGACTGCGCCAACTGGATCGCAATTGGTGGTATTGATGCACGGTGGCGCTGTCTTGGCTGTCAGGCTCTGCTGTCTTGGCTGGCAGGAGTGAGAGACGGGGATCGACGCCATGCCATGATGCGGTGAGACAAACACTGTTGTGTAGATGCGGCGGAACTCCGCAGACTGGCTGGGCCTTTGCTCCATCGGCCGTTTTGTTTGTATGACGGAGAATAATAAGAAGGTGAAACTACTTAAAATTAGTATAGAAATATAGTTTGTGTATCTAAATCAAAAATATAAGCAGGTAAGCAGAGTAGAGTGAATAGAGTGAGCAAGTAGAGTGAGAAACTTATGACCGACTTCCTCGCCAAAATTCCCTTGCATCCACGTAACGAGGCAAATACTGGAAATGCCGAAATGCCGCCAAATTCCGCCGAACCAGAAATCTACCCTTCAAAGAGTCAGCCAAATATGCACATGAAGGAGCACACACGCAGCCATTCGTCTGAGCTACTCTCCCACCTCTCCTTGTTTTCGAAGCTAGCCGGCAATTCGGATCCAGCCGTTGTGCGATAGGTAATCATCTCCGTTAGGATTTGAGGAGGACGGATTCTAAAGCTGTAGAGAGGCACTGCGCCTGTTCGCTCCTTCCTACTGCTACATGTTGGTATGTCCGTACTTGGGAGGAGAAGACACGCTTTAACTCTCTCTGATTAGGCACCCGCGGGAGCGAGGAAAGGAAGGGAAGAAGTGGCCCTCCCGAATTCGGGGAAGGGGGCCCACACATAGTAGCCTTTTTCAGGCATACTCATGCTCCTGTCTACGTACCCCCCCGTGCTGCTAGCAGATTCTACCATGCTCGTATCCAGACACACGAACACCCTCCCCGGTTCGTCAAGCTATTGACAAACCATCAGTGGGGCATGGATACTCCAGATGTACTTAAGTTACTCATACAACAACGGGTGCAAGCGAAAAACTCGGCCATCCGGATCAAAAACCCTCGCCTACAAACTCAAAACATAAAAGAAACCGTCGCTATCACAAAGGATTCCAACGGCCGCACTATCAGGGCAGGACCAAGGCAGGATAGATTGGACAGGCCACGCTGATTACACACCCGAAGCAATTGGTCAAAAACCCTAAGCTCCCGCCGCGGGTGACGCCCCTGCCCAACGCTTCCTGCGTGACATACCATGGTCCGAGACGCGCCCAGTGCTAGAACNCCCTGTGTGACATACCATGGTCCGAGACGCGCCCAGTGTTAGAACAAAACAAAACAAACGCCACGAAAACGAGACCAGAACCCTACATCGGCAGGTTCATCAGAGCCTTCCGGTGGTACTCCAACTTGCCCCTACCAAGGACCTTGGTC
>CACKRE030005258.1:99871-120033 GCA_902602495.3 Ectocarpus sp. CCAP 1310/34
CCCCGACGGCAAACACCGGGGGGGGCGGATTACTCCGCGGGGAACGGGAGACATTTCCGCGTGTTTGAGCGTGTTGTGACTTCGCATAAATGCTGCAGATATACACGGAATATCACACGCAGTGTCAATCGTGATGTGATCGACGGGGTGATTGTTTATTCAGGCGGCTACACGTACGTGCTTGGAGGACGCGTTAAACACCGAGGGGTACCCAGGGTATCCCGCAAGTACCGATGCATAAAAGCAGAAAAATCATTATTATGTGAGTCCGAAGGCATGAGACGAGATGTATGCTTCGACTGTACAACGCCGTCTTCGGTAGCTACGTACAAAGCTTGTGGCGCCAGGACCCGCGAACGTTTACTGCGCTTGGCTACGCGTATTGCTTCTGTGCTACGTGGTGTATCGGCAGCGGTGTCAACTGTGACAGTGTACCTGGTCTGAGTGTTTTGCGATTGTTGGTTGTAGGACCGTACGCAAGTGGACTCAGATGCTGCTTCGGGAACCATACTACGAGTTGCCTCATCTGCTTGTTTTACCACCAGAGGCTGGACGTGTTTTAGGTGATGCCCAGGATTCCTCTCGTCTACTCTTACTCTCTCTGCTACTGCTGTCGAGTCTCTAGACGTGTCTTCCAAACAGGCCGAGGAATGGTGCCTATCTGGGCCATCCTATCCTTGCTTCGAACCTATTTCGACAACCACGTGGCCACTCTTTCTGTCCCGTTGTTCTGTACGGCATTCTTGCCGTGCATGATGAGTGAACCGCTTGCTCTTCCCCGCACATCCAGGGTACGTGCACTCTACCCCCCCGTGTTGTTGCTACCGTCAGATGAAGTGTCAGCGTCAAACACAACCTTCTTCTTCTGGTTGCGATTGTTAGGGTTTCGCTCGGCGAAAGACGGCCCCTGTTTGTGGGTGGAAGACCTCCGACTGTGACTACGGGCGCGTGATGCGCTGGAGACATGGCTGTCCTCGTTGGTGCGCATTTGTTGTTCAAGCTGGGTGGCCCTGTTCTCGAGAACGCCCGCTTGAATTTTCAGCTGCGGTTGTAGTGTGGAGTCGAGAAGGGAAGATACCGAGGCGGTTGATTGGGAGATTGCTGAACGCAGTTGGTTTGCTTCATGTTTGCGGGCACGCATGTTAGATGTCATAAACGTTTGCGACGCGTCCTCTCGAATCTCTACCCTGATGTCTGGCGGTAGACCGTTCTCAAACGATGCAATGAGTGCTTTGTCAAGTGCGTGTTCGTGAGCAGACATGTTGGGTGGTGCGGTCCGTTCGGCTTCGGAGTCTAGAGTAGGTTCGTGAGACTCTAATCGAAAACAAATCGACACTCTCGATAGGCTTCGCTTGGAGCGTCATGGCCTCGCGTGCGAGAAGCGCGATTCTGATCGTGCGCGCAATGAGAGTAGTCATAGCATTGACCCATCGTTTCCAGGTTTTCGGAGGAGAGATAATGACTTGCTCACCTCGTGCACGAACTGCGGCTACTTGCTGTTCCGACCGCCACTCCAAGCTGGAGGTTAGAATGCGATCAAGCGTTTGTGCAGCGGCGCCTTTCGTTATGAGGCGTAACTTCTTGATAGCCCTACGGTCGATGATGTCATCCGAGGTGTTTTCGGGCAATGAGAGGCGAATGTGCGTGCGATACTGCCCCATGATTTCGGGTACATCTTCCGATGGGAGACCCTCAAGTTTCAGAGTTGACGGAACCTCGGAAGCTTTGAGATTGCGAAAAGTATCTTGAGTTGCGCGATTGCGTTGCTCGTGTGTGTGAGTGGCGAGATCGTTCTGCTGCATTTGTGACACGTCTCCACTTTGCTGGGATGAAGGTGTTACATTCGTCTGCTGTTGCTGTGACCCAGTTCCACCTTGCTGGGGTGAAAATGCTACGCGCTGCTGCTGCTGCTGCTGGGGTGAGACAACTTGCTGAATTGCTGAATGATCGGAGTGTCATCAGAACGCTCGGCAGAAAAATAGGACTCTAAACGGCGTGGTTTCACCTGGGTGATTGCTGTGGTTTGCACCGGTGTTTTCATGGCGAGACTCATAATCCAGTCATCCGGCTTGACCTTGTCGTCTCTGGCTTCCCTCAAGCTCTCCACGATGAACTGTGCCAGAAGTTGCGCGATGGAAGCAGACGGCGAGGACTCGGTGTCGGTGGATTGCGAGAGTTGGCCAAGGACATCGGAGAGGAGTGTGCGAGTGGAATCGGTCGGACGGGTTCCTCCGCCTTCCCGGCTTCCATCGGCTGGGTCATCCTGTGTGTCCCCGGCAAGCGCGGAGTAACGGTTGTTAGGATCCACCATTCCGCCTCCGGAGCTGCCACCTCCATTGCTGGAGTTGCCACCTCCAGCGTCGGAGTTGTCGCCTCCATTTTTTGGGTTGCCACTTCTCCAGCGCCGTCACGTGCAACGCTAGCATAGTCTCTGGAGCCGGGTGACGAAGAGTCAACGTTGGCAAGGGGTCCTTTACCCTTGTTGAACGATTTCTCCCCCGAATACTGCTGGGACTGCTGTGTAGGCTGCTGTGCGGGCTTGAGTTTAAGTATGGCTAAGGGGGTCTGAGGAGCACCGCTACCGGCGCCCGTGCCCGCCTGCTGGTTCGGACCGGCCATGTTGTCTTTCCTCTTCTGATTGTTGCCCATGTTGGAAAAATAGGTGAACCGAGGAGAAAAACACACAGAGACCGCTCTTCGTCGAAGCCAATTCGAATACCCTCAACTTCGTGTGAGCTGAGGTCCCCAATTTGGCGAGGTGGTATATGCCTACCCCCGGGGGAAGGCCAGTTTCCTCTGTTGAGATGTGACGAGGAATGTCAAGCGGTGACCGAGCGTGCTCGGTGAAGGCTAGGGTAAGGTTGCGAGTGGGCGTTGGCCGAGACCCTTCTTGGCTCTCGGTACCAACCATAAAGATCCACCCCGACTCCTGTCGGAGCAGATAACCCACCGAGCAAAGATCCAGAGTAGAGCGATGGATTATCGTCTGTCGACGGTTCCTTACTCCCTTCGTATGTGTGTGCAAGTTTAAGAAGATACGAATATCCTGGCTTCCACATAATCGCCCAATTGATTTCTGATTTTTGGCTTCTCTTCAGTTCATTCATTGTCTCATTCTTGAAAAAATCTGATCCTTCGTTCCTTGCACGGGTCAATCATCCATCATGGACATGACTGCTCATGGCATAGCTAGGTACAATTCCATTCGTCACTATCATGCGCTGGTTCCACATTCTTTGAAGGGTATACAACCTCGCAGTACAGAACAGCAGTACTGTCTTAGTGCTCCGTGTTGGCAAATAGTTTACTAGCGCAGAAAAATCAGTTTCCATTGAAATACACAACTCCTCTACAAGTTACCTTGCCTGTTGTACTACAAACTCATCACATGTTTTCATAAATTTACTGCCTAGATATTCATCAAGCTGAACAAGCTTGAGCCCCTCAGTCATAAGAATAGACCCATCTGGTTCTTCGTCGTTGTTGTTTTCCTCCTCGTGCTGTTGCTGTTGTCTGACGTGAAGTTCTTGATCGCTTGAAATAAATCCAGACCCAGCCTCTGATGATGCCATCGTCCAGGTTGTTTGTTGTCGTTCTTGGTAGTGATCGGTGTAGCCGTCTTGTTTGTTGGTAGTCGTAGTTGTTGTCCTTGTCGTGATGGTTGATCGGTGGTGTGATTGATACAGCAGTCGTCGCACCAGCCTTCTCGTACTGTCCATCTACATCTGAAACAGTCGTCTCCGCAGTTCCACCGCATGAAATCTCCTATTTCGTAGATCTTCCTTGTTCTTGAACCAATGTCCGAAGTTTGGTGAATTGGACACGTTCCAGATGCTTGGTCAATATGTCCGCAAGCTGCTCCTCACTCCTCACGAACTTCAGCATAATATTTTCCTTGTTGACGTTCTGGCGAAGTAGCGTATCTCGTGCTGATGAACTTGCTGCGGCCTCGAAACAGAGTTTCCTGCTGTGCTCATAGCTCCCGTAGAATCCGAATGAATCGGAATATTTCTGCACGGGAATCCAAGCTCCGATAGTACACCTTGCAGATAGGTGGCTTCCCTAGCTGCTATAGCCATCGCAATGATCTCCGCATGTACGCTTGATTGAGCCATTTGCTTCTGCAGAGTTGATGCTGCGCTGATGACGCCTCCCGCCAATATGAAGATGTATCCAGTAAAAGAACGCTTCTGAAGTCTCTCGCTCGATCGAGCGAAGCTCGCGTCACAGTAGCACTTCAGGTCCCATTGTCCTCCCCTGAACTTCAGTGGCATATCGGGCATCCTCGAAGGTATCTCAGCACTCTCTTTGCTCCGGCCATGTGTTGATTGGTAGGCTTGTTCATCCCTCTGCACAGGATCATCACGGCATATCCAATCTCCCGTCTCGTTGTGTTCGTCAGGAAGAAAGAGTAGACTTCCGACAATTCCTTGGTAGAGTTTCTTGTCCTCGCTCAAGTAGATAGTATTCTCCGGCTCTTGTTCAATTTCCGGTCCGCTCCCTGGAGTTGCTGCTGGTTTGCAATCCACCATCTGGTACTTGTCCAGAATATTCATCACGTATTTGTGTTGGCTCACAGTGATTTCTCCGTCACGTTGAGAAATCTCCATCCCTAGTAATAGTAGTTCCGCCGGTCCTCCATCGGTCATCTTGAACTTGTTCGATAATTGCTATAGTCTAAGTCTTGTACAACACTTGGTGTCCTTCCGGCTTGTGTGCAGTCGTCCACGTACACACAAAATATCGCATATGCCGGTCCAGCTCCGTACACATATACGCACGGGTCACTCAGTAGAGCAGTAAACCCGATTTCTTTAATCCCTTTAGCAAATGCGTTGCCGAAGTTCCGAGGGCTTTGTTTCAGTTCGAATAAGCTTTTCTTGAGCTTCATGACCAGCGGTAGTCCCGCAACTTCATCCGTTATTTCGTATCCTTTGGTTTGACGACCGTTCACTTCTTCTTCCACGTTGCTTTGAAGAAATGCAGTTACCACGTCCATGGTTTCCACAACGTATCCTCTGTCCGCTGCAATCGCCATTAATACTAACTGCGAACTGAATCGACTCACAGGTGCGTAAGTTCCTCCACAGTCGATGCCATGTCGTTGTCCCCAGCCTTGTACGATGAGTCTTGCCTTCATTGCTCCAGTTGCTTTCATCTTGTACAACCATCTTGATCCAATAGGCTTAGCTCCAGGGGGTAGACTCTGAATTGGTACAAAATCCGCCACATCATGATCTTCTAGGCTCCTCATTTCCTTGTCCATAGCTGCTTTCCATTGATCGGCGTCCATTGACCTCATGGCTTCTTGATATGTAGTTGGTATAGGTGTAGATGCCGGTGGCCGGACAGGTTCTCCAGCTGATGGCGCCTTGATCCTTATCTCTTGGCCTTGATTCTGATGATCTTGATTCACAAAGGTAGCCAGTCTGTGCCAAGGCGATCACCTCCGTAGCTCGGCTTGTTGTCTTTTGTTGTTTACCTCGATTTGGTGATCCATGCTCCTTCCAGCACTTCGCATATTCATGCGGATTGTTTCGTGTTCTCGTTCTGGTTCTTGTTCCTGTTCTTGTTCTTGTTCTTGTTCTTGTTCTTGTTCGAAATCCTCATGTGTTCGAATTATCCATTTCCCCCTCGTTTCCCGGTATGTACACGACATCCGAGGAAACAGATAATTCGTTTTCCGTGTCGTTGCGCAATTCCGCCCGTGTTGGAATAGCCGGCGGCATGGCGCATCCATCGGTTCGATGAATGTAACAGTCCGGCTATGCACTATCCGCTTTGTGTGCGGATTGAACACCCGATACGCTCGGCTGTCGGGGCTATACCCTATCAGGATTCCCGGCCAAGCACGATTCGCGAGCTTGGACTTGTACGTCTCCAGGTGCACAAAAGCCGTTGAGCCGATGACCCGCAGATGTCGTAGTAAAGCTTGCTTCCCAAACATCCGGTAGTAGGGCGTCTCATCGTTGAGATGCACATGCGGTAGTCGATTCGTGATGTGTACCGTCGTGCAACATAGCTCGCTCCATAAAAACTCCGGCAGTTTTCCTCCGTGCATCAAACATCTAACGATGTTCATGAGCGTTCGTCCAGCACGTTCACTGATGCCATTTTGTTGCGGTGTAGCTGGCGCCGTAAATTCTTGAACGATTCCGATGGTCTTGCAAAATTCCCTATAGTACTCTGCTGTGCATTCGCCTCCATTATCGCTGCGAAGTCGCTCCAACCGAAAACCATTCGGCATGACGATGTCGTGGATAAATCTATCCAGTGTGTTGATGGCCTCGTCTTTGGACTATATCAAATACACAATATTCATCCTTGAAAACTCGTCAGTGAATTTACTAACATAAATGTATCCACCCTTTGCAGGTGGCGAAACTGGCCCCAGTCGATCCGTATGAACCCGCTGACACGGCTGAACAGCAGTATGCTGTGCCGTTTTGGGATGTTTCTTCTACGTGCTCTGCTGAATTTTGCACGTCTCGCACGGTTCCATTTTGTCCGTAAGCTTTACTCCAGTTTCTTCGATACGCGCAGCTGCCTCGATGATGTTGTTGTGGCGATGTCCCAAACGCGATGCCAAAGGTTGTAGGGCTCCGCGCGTGTAGCAGCCACACATGCTTTCTCGTAAGTATTTTTGGCCTCCTCATTGATCGGGGTTCTGGTATCGCGATGACTCGTGTCAAGTCGCACATCCAGAAAATATAAAGTTCCCACTTCTCGTAACACTAGGGCGATTCTAGATCCATCCCCTGAAGTGGTCGGTAACTCGATTCGCGGCTGATCCGACATGATCGTGTTCGCACCTTTCTNGATGTTGTTGTGGCGATGTCCCAAACGCGATGCCAAAGGTTGTAGGGCTCCGCGCGTGTAGCAGCCACACATGCTTTCTCGTAAGTATTTTTGGCCTCCTCATTGATCGGGGTTCTGGTATCGCGATGACTCGTGTCAAGTCGCACATCCAGAAAATATAAAGTTCCCACTTCTCGTAACACTAGGGCGATTCTAGATCCATCCCCTGAAGTGGTCGGTAACTCGATTCGCGGCTGATCCGACATGATCGTGTTCGCACCTTTCTTCTGAGTTGTTCCAGTAGAGAACAGGTGCCGTCCTAATCCTGGAACCACAGTGCACTTGATCCGCGATCTCCTGTCGTTTCCATCTTCATCATTGGCGAATACGCTGATGATGCCTGTGCTGATCCCTTCAAGCTTAACTCCTCCAGCACCAATAATCTTCATGGGTGTGAAGATGTACTCGGAGTCTTCCAGTATGTAGTCCAGATCAGGTGGCAAATCGCCGTCCAGGTAATGGCCTGATGCTCCACTATCCACCAGTAAGTTAATTTTTCCTTCATGATATTCCTCATAGGCAGCTTGTTGTGCAAGCATCTCCATGCGAGAAACGCATGGGTATCCAACGTTCCCATCGAAACCTTCAACCACTGTCTCTTCAGTAGGTTGTGACGTAGTGCGGACGCTCCTGTTGGGCGTAGACCCACTCATGACCTCTTGAGCGGTGGTAGCTCTGCTGACAGTCCGATTGTCATTGTTGTACAGTCTTGGATTGAAGGCGTAAGTAGCGCCCCTGTCTTGGACATGTTGACGAACATTGATGGCCTGTCTTGTTCCTTGTGATCCATCTATGATCGGTCCGCCGCGTCCTGTCGCTGTAGTTCGTGTACCATGACTCTCTTGTTGTTGAGCACGACATTCCGAATCGTCGTGTAGATGAATGTTATGTAACGAACACCATTTTCGCTGCCGTTGTTGTCTCTGGCGGTGGTCTTGTGGCGTAGAACGGTTTCTACCTTGTCGTTCAGGTCGTCTGGATCTTGACTGTTGCTGATATCCGTTGTTCGATGCTCTGAACCCACTGTTGGTCCGTGACCGCGACTGGAAAGTAGATCCATTTCTCCTGATTCCACTGCTGCTGTAGTTCCTTTTGTAGTTCCTTGCAGGAGTTCGAACACCCCCTGAATGCAGCTTTGAGCAGTTCCGTTTAATATGTCCAAAGCGGTGGCAGTGGTAACACTCGACGGCATCGGTGTTGTTGTTGTTGTTGTTGTTGTTGTTGTGTTTGTTTTGTTGTTTTTCTTCACATTGAACTCGTGTCGGTTGCTTATCCCAAAATCTAGCAAAGACTCGGTCCGTGGTCACACAAATGCTAGAGCCATCAGAAGATCTTAAGAACACACACACTATTAGCAAGAAAAGGATACGCAAGCCCGAGGATGTACACCTGCAATCCCTGCAGCACGTTTGCATGCTCACAACTACACGCCCACACACTACAAATCGACTACAGCAGCAGCATCACCCCCCTTGTCCCGCATTTAACCAAAATGAATGTTTGTCGACTACAGCGTACTGCTGTCTGAAGTGCTGTCTGTACAAAAACAACACCATGGTGCATGGTACACAAGCTCGGAGCATGCAGCTGCTGTCTGAAGTGCTGTCAGAATGAGTCCGTGGACATACAATGAAGAAGAACGCACAACCAAAGCCATCATTGCAATTGACAATCACCCGAATCTATCCAGATCATCTGTGTTAGGCACAGCAGTGTAAACATCGACACTGACTAGGAATCGTTCCACATTGAAGGGGTCTTCCACGATGAAGGTACACAATTAAGGCACCCGGGTTATCCGCGCCATCTCTGCCGCGTCTCTCTACAAAACCAGTGACGTCATCACACACACCCAACACCTGTATTCAGGAAAAAAACGGAAAAATAATTGACAACATAAGAGATGTTTGTTCGTGCGCCACGGTTCGATGCCGTCCGCCTGCTCCGGTGCCGCTGCTCCGGTGCCGCTGTGGCCAGTCCTAGCACGACCAAACTCGACCCGCTCCGCTTCGTACACGCTCTCGTTGCTGTTCATCCCAGTCGGTTCCTCGCTTTCTCCCTCGTTGCACTTAGGGTTCTTGGTCTAAAAGTTATCGCGCCGAAGGATCAACCAGCCCAATCAGCTCGTCATCACCTGTCCCCTCCTCCTTTGATGGCAAAACCAGGTTACTGAGACAGTACAGCTCCCTCTAGCAAACCTAGGGCCGTGTACATAGTGCCCGTCCACCTTTCTGATGACGTCTGCCTCCGCGCACAAAGATGAGATGGGCATTGCTGCCTACACCGACGGCCTGGAGGCCCGCGCATCTGCACCTTTGTACCTGACGCACCAGTGCCGACCCAACTCCACCACTANAGGGGAAGTTTTTGTTTTTTTTTAGGAGGAGTCGAAAGGTCCTCCTTCTCGGCGCCTTGATTGATGCCGTTCTTCCGTAATTGCTGAATATCCGGTGTCTCGTGCAGATCTCCTCCTATTCTGTAATGTCGTGATGGCTCTATCCTTGCGATTTCTGTTGTACCACATGTTCCGTGCCGTTTGAGCGATGTCTTCCAGATCATTGTACTCATGCCTCGAGCTGGCATGGTATCTGATCAGTTGATATTCTTGTGGCAGTCCTTGCAACACGATGTCTCCAAGCTTCTCATTCGTGACAGTTCCTCCAATAAAACGAAGTTGCTCCGCAAGATACCAAACATGAGTGATGAAATATCCGGATCCGTTCCAGGTTGCATGGTCGCTGATTCCAGTTCACGTTCCAGGTTCCGTCTCCGATGTTCGTCCGCTGGCTGGAATGTTGCTTCGAGTTCTTTCCGAACAACCAGTCCGCTGCCACTCGATTCGTCCACAGGTGCATGTCGTCGCAAAACATATTTCGCCGGCCCAATCAATACGTGATACAGTACAGTATATTGAATAAATGGGAGTCGGCCTCTACGTAGTCGTCCAGTTCTTGCTGGTTCACGACAAAACGGGAACGTCCCGTTAATGAAGACCGGCGAGTTGTGGACCTCGCACGTGATCCCTGTCGACCTTGTGAAGAGCGCTTCGGTGGTAGTTGATCCATGATTAGTTGAACAATGTCTCGGCTTGAGTTGCAAGTAGCGCAGTAGTATCCGCTGATTTTTGTATCGCTCTCGTAATGTGCGTCTGTGCTTCGTTATCATCATCAAGCACTTTCTGTGCGATTTCCGCCTTCTGTCGAGCTTCCGAAGCGGCTGACTCCGCTGAACCCAACTGTAGTAAGCGTCTTCAAATGCTGCGTCCTGCCCATCTCGGTCTTCAGTGTCTTCACCAACTTCATGTTCTTGATGTCCACCGTCCTAATCTCCATCATCTTGCTCGTCGTGTAGTTCGTATATAGGACGCGGTCTCCAGTTATCTCCCAGAAGATTGTTGATGTCTGGCCGATGCAAGGCCAGAGTCCTTCGCGTTGTGTATTTCCATTCAGAGTATTCATTATCCCGTCCATTGAACTTGTGCAGGCTCCTCAATAGTTGGAAATGTTTACTGTCTTGCGCCATATTTGGTTCTTGGTGTTCCCGGTTCCAGCTGCTGCTACCAATTTTGTTCCTCTTCCGTGTCAATTTCACTTGACTTGTTCCTCCGTTAAAATCCCTTGCTCAAATGATGAGGCTTCTTGCTCAAAGTATGAGGCTTCCTTTTCCAGAACTGTACTCACCAAAATGTCCGGGAGAGGGTTGCCACTACAAAGAGTCGATACTCACGGCAGGACTTTTCCTGACGTCCGTCGTATACGGGGTGAAAAATCACGCTCCCGCTGGCCTACGACTTACCGGTCATGGGGTGAGTGCGCACTCAAATGCCCGTCCGGTGCCCGCTTTTTCAGGTATTTGTCTTGGTAGAACACGATGTTGCAGTTGTATTACACCGAGCAGTCTCAGCCCGCTCCCGGGGGTTCTTGTTCAGAACAGCAGGCTAATTACTTCTGCTGCCACTGGCCGTACTATCTTGTCTCCTCTGGTGCTGTCGTGTCGGCGGTCTGCAGTACTTGCCGTTCCGTTGATCTCTCGCGACGATGAAGGTCTTGTTCTGTTGAGGCCTCGTTGATTCTTTAGACACTAGTTTGCATGCCATCCATGTAGAAATGTGTCGTGTCGAGGTGCCCTGTACCCAAGGGTCGTCTGCAGGCGGTTAAGCCTTTGTGCAGTTCCAGACAGAAGTCTGTGTGATATGCAGACCGAAGTCTGTGTAGACCGAAGTCTGTTGAGACAGTGACCGAAGTCGATGTTGTTGCTGAGTGCCGCTTGTGGGACTTGTACTTTCTTCTTTAGTCAGCTTACTTGCAGAGGTGAGATGTTGAGGTATAGTTGGGAGTGAGCCCGGTGGGGCTCGCAACACCTCGTGATCTCCCTACAATTCATTCTCATACCATCAACGAGCTCCTCGCTACAACTCGTCCTATATGTTACGTTCTACCAAACGTCACTCATTATTCCGCATCTACGTACCATTGCGTGCAGCAATCATACAGCTGCATCTATGCTACTACACACATCCTACAGCAGTAATGAGCTGTATTTTAACAAATGCCGTGCCGAAGGTGTCTTTCGCATGCAACAACTTCATGACGAGTTTGCCTCCGTGGCGGTCACAGCAGCCGACAAGTTCGATCCGGCACGTGCGGTCCAACAGTTGCGCCGCATCTGTCACGAGCTCGGTAACCTAGGCGATAACGTTGTGGAGGCAAGACAGTCAAATGCTCTTCTACAAGCCGTCCCTGACAAGCAGTATGGTTCACTCAAGACTGCGCTGCTATGCGAGAAGCCAAATCTCGGTGGTAGTGAGGGTCTTGGGTTCGATGCTATCGTGCAGCGTGCCACCGTTTTTCACGCCATGCAAATCCGCGGGAAAGTATCTGACCATGATGACGGTTCAGGCAGCCACGGTCGTGCGTTGAACACTGTCACGCACGGAGGCGCACGTGGTTTCCGCAAACGCGGCGGACGCGGCGGACGCGGCGGTCTCCGAGGAAATGGCGGCAAAACTGCGAACGGTTCGACCAGCTCGGACGGGAACAACAGCAACAACAGCGGCGGAACCTCCGGAGAAGCCCGCGCGGGAAATGCGCAAGGCGCACGCGGGAATGATCGCGGCAGCCAGGCCTCTGGGGGGAAAGGTGCGGGAATGCACAGGGGACGTTGCCGATACTGTCATAACTCCACCGAGCATGGGTGGTACGACTGCCCGCTTCGCCTGAGGAACGAGGCGGAGGATGCCAAAGAACAGGCGCACACCGCACAGGACTCCACCACGCAGGCATGGTTCACGCGGGTGGAGGTGGCCGGCGATGAGCTTGAAGAATTCGCCATCGCTTTCGGTAATGACGCCCAGGAGTTGAAGGCGCTTGCTGCGGCACTGCCAGAGGAGCGCGCTGTTGAGGAGGACCCGGTTCAGGATACGCCCGTGGCACTCCCGGATCGTCTCTTCATCTACGACCCGCAGGCACTGCAGGTGCCAGCTGCGGCGCTACCAGAGGATCGCGCCGCTGGAGTCGAGCAGGTGTATAATGCGCCTGTGACGGCGCTACCGGATGGCCTCGTCGTCTGCGACCCGCAGGCACTGCAGGTGCCTGCTGCGGCGCTGCCCGAAGAGCGCGCTGCTGATGAGGACCCGGTTCAGGATACCCCCGTGGCACTGCCGGATGATTCCTTCATTTGTGACCCGCACGCACTGCAGGTGCCTACTGCGGTACCACCAGCGGAGGGTGTGGCTGGACATGGACCAGCGGAGCGCCCGGCTGGATCTGCGGAGCTGCCAGCGGAGGATGCGGCTGGAGATGGACCAGCGGAGCGCCCGGCTGGAGATCAGCAGGCCGAGGATGCGAATGAGACTACCGAGTTGGTAACGTACACCAGCGGGTTTCAGGTGGAAAAGGGGGAGTCCAAGGCTGTTGGCGATACGACACTCTACATAGATTCAGGGGCGTCGAGCCACATGGTGAACGCTCAATCTCGCATGTTCAAACACGTTCTGAATCCAGTGGACTGCGCCGTTCGTATCATCGGGTCGTGTGGCACGTCTAGCGCCACCAAGAAAGGTACCCTGAAGTTCGGGATTCGCAATGCTCACGAAGAAGTGGTAAAAGTGGGGTTGAACGTTCTGCTGGTTCGAGACCTAGGAACGAACATCTTGTCGGTTGGAGCGTTGGCTGAAAAGGGGTTGAAATGTGATCTCATATCTACCCTTCCGGCGCTCCGCCGCGGCGACCGGACTTTTCCCATTTCAACCGCTGTGCCTCGAATGTATATGATGAACGTCATCGTCGACGACCTCAACCTGCACGATGTAGACGTGTATCACACCAAGGTTGACGCTCACCTGTGGCATCGGAGGATGGGCCACTGCAATCCTCGTGCGCTGCAGCAGCTGGCTGACAAGGGTTCCACCGGTATAAGCTTCCATCGTAACATCGAATCAGGTGACTGCAGTGTATGTGTAGTTGGGGACAGCAAGAAAAGCAGCCACCCGCTGTCCGATCGCCCCAGTTCTGAGACTCGGCTTGAGATTGTAAGCGCCGATGTGTGGGGGAAGCCCTCTGTTAAATCGCACGGGGGTTGCCAGAGCGCCGTGATGTTTACGGACGACGCTTCGCGCATGAGGTTCGGCTTCCCCATCAAGACGAAAGGCGAAACGGCGGAGGCCCTCCAATCACTTATCCGGGACGTTGCCGATCCGCTTGGGCAAAGCATCGGTACGGTGCACTGCGATGGCGGAGCAGAGTTCAAGGGCAGGTGCTTTGAGATGTGCAAGTCGGTTGGAATTACGGTCAACAACAGCCCCCCCTACGTTCCGCAAGGGGATGCCATCGCGGAGCGTGGGTTTGGTACAATCATCGGCACTACGCGCAAGATGCTCCTGGGGGCGCCGCACCTTCCCAGCGAGCTGTGAGCTGAGGCTTTTCGGACCGCCATTTATCTCAAGAATCGCACACCGACTGACGTCCTGGGCGGTAAGGCCCCACTCGAGGTATGGGAGAGTAAGCCGCTCGGGAAAATGCTACACATCCACGAATGGGGTTCGTTGGCGTTTAAGCACGAGGAGACGCGCTTCCGGTCGAGCAAGGTGGCGGCCAGGACCAAGAAAATGTACCTGGTCGGCTGTAATCCTGAGAGTACGTCCTACAGGCTGTGGGACCCAGCGGAGTCTTGCAAAATCACCAGCTCTGCCGAAGTATCATTCCGTGACAAAGAAATGCGTGACGTGGTCAAACCCAAGGTAGGGCACGACCCGTTTCCTGCGCCCAATGTGTCTGTTTATCAGCCTGCCGCGGTAGAATCTAGCGAAAGCGAAGATGAAGACACAACCCCCACAGGGCCGCCGCCGGTGGCTCCGGGACCTCGTCGAAGCGACAGGACCTCTGTGGCGCCGCAGCGGCTGAACCTGTATACGACGGAGGAGGATGCGTACGAGAGAATCGAGCATGCCCTGGTGACGGGTAGCGACGTCGGCAGCATCGGGAGTGGACGTCCCGGTGAAGTGGGTAATATGCCTGCCGACCCCGCCAACTACGATGAAGCGGTGAGTGGACCGGACGCCGAACGCTGGAGGGCAAGCATGGGCGATGAAGAGCAATCGCTCTACGACCATGACGTTTTCGACTGGGTTTACGTGCCCGAGGGAAAACAACTGATTCCGTCCAAGTTGCTATTCAGGTGGACGTTCAATCAAGACATCATTCCGGTCCGCCCGAAGACTCGTGTAGTGGTGCAAGGGTTTCACGAGGCTGATACGGGGGTGGACAAGGCCGCACCTGTGGCAAGCATGGAATCTGTGCACCTGGTAGTGTCTCACGCCGCGTACTACGGTCTAGTTCTCAAGCAAGCTGACATCAAGACTGCGTTCCTTAACTCCAGAATGCCCGAGGGTGCGAAGCCCGTCTACGTGATTCCTACGAAGGGTTTCAGGTGCACGCCGGAGCAAGCCAAACAAGTCTGGCGTTTCAAGGCGTGGCTGTACGGCCTGCGTCTCTCCCCGAAGGGCTGGAATGGAACCTTTCACCAGTTCCTGCTGGAGCTAGGCTTCGTACCGAGCACTGCCGACCCGTGCCTGTACATACTGCACGCGGGGGAAGTAATCCTACTGGTGTATGTGGACGACATTCTGCTCACTGGGACCAACGCGGAACTAGTGTCGACCATTATCGAACTGATTAAGGAACGGTTTGAAACGGTGGACATAGGAGATGCGAAGTTCATCCTGGGAATGGCCATCCACCGCGACCGCGACGCGGGCACTATTCTCTTGACGCAGGAGGCATACACCAAGGCCGTACTTGCCAAGTTCGGCATGGCCGACTTGCACCCGACGAAGACGCCGGCGGAGGTTGGACCGATGAGCACAGTGGAGCAAGAGACTCTGACGCCGGATGAAGCTACAATGTTCCGGTCTGCCACGGATTCGGCTCTATACATATAATCGACTTCGTAAGTCGCGAGGCAAGGGATTGCTGTACCCTTCTCGCGATAAAAATACCTCAGGCAGGAACCGCAGGAAGGGTCCAGCCCCCCCGTCCTATGTGATCCCGGTTGGGTCGTTTAGCTAGTAGAAGTGGAGGATAGGGGCCAGAGGGGCAGACGACAGAATCCGATGATGGGAGAAAAAAAAATGTAGGGGATCGAGGCCGGACATCCCACACGATACTGGTGATTACCAAGAGCATGGCTAAGCCCGGGCCTAAGGCGTGGGCTAAGCTGAAGCGACTGATGCGGTACCTGAAGGGAACCGCATCGCTGGGGATAATATACAGCGAGGACGCATCAAACGGAGACAAACTAACATACGTTGATTCCGACTTTGCAGGCGACATAGACGACAGGAAATCTACAAGCTGGGGTTATTATTGAACTCGCAGAAGGCGTGGTAGACTCGACGGCTGCGAAGCAAACGGTGACGGCTGTCTCGTCGGCTGAGGCGGAGTATGTTGCAATGTCCAAGGCCTGCAAGATAATCCTCTACTGGCGCCACCTACTCAAGACTATCAACCGGGAGCAGAAGGAAGCAACGATATTGTCCAAAGATAATACTGGTGCCATTTGAGGTAGCAAGTCCAACAAGTCGACTCAACGTAACAAACACAACGATGTCAAGTACCACCACGTTCGTTACCTAATCGTTGACAAGGTAGTGGACGTGAAGACGATCGGAACTGACTGCCAAAAGGCAGACATGCTAACAAAGAGCCTGGGCGCGGTGAAGTTTCTCAGGAACCGCTCCTCGCTTCTAGGAGAGTAGTCACCCCCCCTCTTCGAAATCAGACTTTAGTCTTGAGGGTTGGACGGCGAAAGATCTGTGTTGGAAGGAATGTCGCTACTTGAATTACGGCAGTTAGTGTTTACTTTGTTTTGAGTTGAGAGATGCACGCACGTACTCGTGAATAGTGTATTATTCGAGAAGACATTGACATTGTTGTTGAGAGGACATTGGTAGAAGACTCGTATCTCACATATCAGAATGACGTAGCTCTTGAGAAGACATGTTGGAGTATTTGCAGTGCAAGACCGACTCTATTCTGCTGTGTGTGTTTTATACAGCATTGTGAAGGCGTGTTTCCGAGTCTGTAACCGTCAGGTGAAGACAGCTCGCATGTCTGTGTGTGGATAATAAATCACTCTGTGTTTCTCTACCCAAGCCTTTTGTCATACAAGCCAACTACAGGGTACTGCAGCTGAGAGACCTCGCTGGTACGTCTGTCACTTCCCTCGTTCCACAGTCCAGCTTCCCGCCGCAGCCGCTGCTGTAGAAGCAGAAGAGTGTGGCTGCTTCCCTGATATAGACCGTGCGCCTCAAGCGCCAGCAGCTTGCAGTAACAACCACGAAGGGCGAGCGCTGCTGATGATGTCCCGGATTTGCCCATCAATCTGCGCGGTCCACTGTTCTTCTGGAGTGAAGACGACCTCGTTTTTCAGCCCCCACGCCAACTCGATGGTCTCCAAATTTCCTTTGCTGAGGCTTGTGCCCGCAAGGGCCTGTTGCTTGATCGACTCGTACTGTCGGTCAATAATGACGTCTATCTATCTCTTCCTTTCAACTTTGAAAGTTGGTCGAGCTCCTGTAGTGTCTTACAGGGTAAAGACATGGTCCCCCTTCTTGCACCTGCATGCACGCAGCATACACACAGCGTGGCAAGCATCCAGCACCACGAGCACAAAAAATGCCTCGCAGAGGGGGTACACTGTGTACACATCGGTCACCCCCCTCCCTCCGCACGTGCAAGAATATTTCATGGGGTGCCCCCCCCCCCCACCCCTCGAATTTGAA
This sequence comes from Ectocarpus sp. CCAP 1310/34, assembly GCA_902602495.3. NCBI lineage: Eukaryota > Phaeophyceae > Ectocarpales > Ectocarpaceae > Ectocarpus > Ectocarpus sp. CCAP 1310/34. Next base: position 117,009 of record CACKRE030005258.1, read on the forward strand.
ACTAACTGCTGTTGGGATCACCCCCGCCACTTTCGCTCGCGTTCTTATCTTTTGTGTGAGCATTGGTACACTACCAAAAAAGGGTTCTAGTTCGTACACGTCGCCAGAATCGAGCACATGTTTTTATTATGTCCATGTTCTTAGTTATTGGATTTTCTGTACAGAACGGGCCCGGAGATGAGAAACGTCGAATTCGCGTCGAGCCTCGATTTCCTATTATCGGCAGAAACACGAGCCGAAGTCGGCCAATTTCGTTAGTATATTTTCGGCAAGCTATCGGTCGTGCTCGGCGAGCGGAGAAGGTGTCACTGTGTGCGCTCTCGACTTTACTAACCGGTAAAAACTTGAAAGCTTCAGACAGGCAACGCTACGATACTCGTCGAGTTGCTACTATCTATCATCACAATAAAATAGTTTCCTGTTTTGGGCAGAAACACCAGCCGAAGTCGGCCAATTTCTTATTCCTTGGGGCTGTCGCTTGTAGCTGAATCTGTTAGTTTCTCATTTTTGGCGAGGAGATCAACAACCCACCAGGCCTTCATGAGCATTATTCCGCTGGAGCGCGGGGGGCGCCGCGAATACCACTGTCGTCGGCGCCCCCCCTACCAAAGAATTACATGACATGAGCTAGCTAGGTACTTACGGGGTATGGGAGCATGGTGGTGGTGGCAGCAGCAGCAGCAGCAGCAGCAGCAGCAGTGGAACCTTCCATAGAGAGAAGCTCCCCTAGCTACCCTTTGTTTCTTTTGTCGTCTTGGGGGTATCGCACGATTATGTTTCTTATTAAGGCTTTCTCATGTTGTTGTGGCCGAGATTGAGCAGCTGTGTTTCGTAGCCCCTTTTTTTTGTTTTTCTTCAACATTTGAGCTTCTTGTTCTTCACAAAGTTTTTCTTAAAATTGCGGGTCCGTTCTGTAGTCGGAGAGATGGCACCGGGTGCCATCTTTTTTTCCCAGTGATGATGTCCATAACGGGGCAGTACCGTATAGCCGGTTACTACAGGGTTCGGGCCCGTTCTGGAGTCGGAGAGATGGCACCGGGTGCCATCATTTTTTCCCAGTGATGATGTCCATAACGGGGTTGTACCGGTTATAGCCAGTTACTACAGGTTTCAGCGGTAGGTACCCTGGAAATTCCTGGTCATTTTTCATTTCCGGGGGCCCCGTCATTTGGAATCGGACATGGAGGAATCGGACGACGAGGGGGTCATGGTCTAGACTTACTTATGTGTTGACCTTCGGTACTCGTCACGTTTGCATAGATGGCAGAAGTAGCTGTTGATGGCTCGGGCTCAAGGAAAGGTTGTTGATCTTGACGTATTAATCGGGAACGGTTTTCGTATTGGTCTAGTCTGTATGTAGCAAGACGCAGAGAGCTGCGAAACGGTGGGGACAAAAGGTTTTTATCAGGGTTTTATTGTTTCCTCCGTGTTGCAAATTATTTATTTCCTTCTCTCCCTGTCTTGTCTTCGATATTTCCTTGATATTTTTTCCACGTGCGTTGCACACGTGGCCAATTGACTCGCCGAAAAACCCTCTACAGGGAGGACGAAGTCAACCCTCCGAAGCGATTCCATTTTCTTCCGACCCCCCCTAGGGTATATGGATGTTTTTCAGCGAAGTCTCTGAGGGTCTTCAAAAAAGACCCTCTAGAGGGTGATATTATTGTACCCTCGGGAGAACAACGTTACCCTCTAGAGGGACTGTTTTCAAGACCCTCAGAGGGTGGGCTGAAAAAATTCCTTATACCCTATGGGGGGGGGGGGCGTACTCTTATGTTTTGCATGGCCTTAGCGGTTAGACCATTGACCACGCGTCCTCGAGGGGACGGAGCATTGTTCCCACAGGACCGATCACCGATGGCCAATCGTTCCTTTCTTCTTTGCCAAAGGTGGCTCAAAAATGTCTTCCCTAGTCTGTCTATCCTAACGATATCCCTTCCCGCCTTTTCAACCCACCTCCTATGCCCTAGTGCAGCTACCGTCCTATCCTCTCTATTCCATTCCTCGAACAGCTCTCTGTACGCCCCATCTATTTTTCCCAGCTCAGTCACGTACATATCCCTCTCCTTTTTGTACCACGGACATTCCGCGACTACATGAACACGGTCTTCGCATTCGAAGCCGCAATCACATTTGAACTCGTCGTCTTCGACGTCTACCGTCCTATGCCTTTGTCGAAGTTCTCAAAGGCCCATGTCCCCGGCCCTGAATTTGACCTTAAACTTTGCTCCTACATCCATTGGTCCACGTGGGTAATCCTTGAACCCTATTCCTTCCTTCAACATTCCGTGCACTTCTAGACCCTCCTTATCGTTGGATTTTCCTTAGATTCCGTTCTTCTCTCTCGGCACAAGCAACAGACATCTTGTCCTTGAACCCCTGTAGACCGTCTGTTTCCAGCGTTTAATCTTTGTCGATGTCGAGCCCCTTCCGTACGTCCTCTACAACCTTGACCCATTCCGTGGGTTGTCTACCCCTCTTTTTGTTTGCCCACTTCGCCTCCCATACAATTCTCGGCAACCTCTCCTCTCCCATCCCGCACATGCGATACTGCCAGGTCAGCTTCCTCGCGTCTCTTCCCGACCGTAGGGATTGGATCCCCAATTCTGCCCTCACGGCTGCATTACTTGTGCGCCTGGAGCATCCTAGGATGATTTTCGCTGCTTTCATCTGCGCCGCCTCGAGTTCTTTCACTACCTTCTTATTTCCTTCCCATACTTCTCCGGCGTACTCTAGCGGCGGTACGATTACGCTCTTCAAAACCGTCAATTTGATGCGTGTATCGAGGTGCCGGTTTGCGAGTATTGGGTGCAGCTTCCCTGCTCGTGCTTTGCCCTTTTCCGCTACCTTGGACATGTGTGCATTCCACGAGCAGTCTTTTGCGATCTCTACTCCGAGGTATGTGTACTGGTCCACTACTGCAATCTCCTCGATCCCCACTTTCATCCATGTTCTACTGGTTCCTCCATGTTCTCGTTGCATACCATGACGGCACCCTTCTTAACGTTGGCAGACAATCTCCACT
>CACKRE030005259.1:26647-46453 GCA_902602495.3 Ectocarpus sp. CCAP 1310/34
TGCAGTGGGTGTGTTCACCTCTCTCGTCCGTGTGTAGGCAGGAGGTATGGCTACCTCTCCCATTTGTAGGCAGCGTGGACCATACTTGTAAATATCGACAGAGTTCATCATTTCATGCATGTTACATCATTTGTGTTTGACAAGGGAGGAATGAGAGGTTGTGCGTATGGGTACGGGGGTACTCCCTGTGTCCGTGTTGTTCCCAGATGTTGCCGCATCAAGTGGCAGCATGTGTCATGGACAGGTAGACGTGGAAGGACGGCGACAGGTGAACGGCAGCAGTAGTATGTTGTGCATGGTGGCATGTTGGGCTTGTGCAGAGGCGCAGTCCATCTTCGAGCACACACAAAAAAGTTTGCTCGTACTTTTTTGTGACCACGGACCGAGTCTTTGCTAGATTTTGTGATGAGCAACTGACACGAGTTTAATGTGAAGGAAACAACAACAACAAACAACGAGGCTCACTTTATGTGCGGCAGCGGCGGGACTGTGTTCCGGCTCGCGGAGCCATATCTTACACCTCATATCCCAGCCGCCGCGCCCCTGGGGCTGCTGGTGCGTGACTCTGCTGTACTTGGCGGACGCGCCAGCACACCACGCACCGCGCACTGCCAGTGCCGTGGTACATCCACACATAACATGACAACTTGTCTTCCCGCTACGCCGACGGGAGTCGGCAATACGTTGCAGTCCGGCGTTGTTGGCGGGAAAGCATGTCTACAGCAGTACTGCTGCCGAGGTCCAAACTGCTGAGCAAGAGCCGACCGCCTGATGGTCCAGTGGTCGCGTCAACGAGAACAGCAGGCCAAGGCACACAATCGGTGGTGGTCGGGCGCAGCATTTCCGCGGCATCTCAATCTCAGGTGAAGGCTGCCTCCTAAGGATGGATATTCACGTGCATTCACAAACTTTTTGATCTCGAGCCGGCAGTCACTTTTAAATTGTCCAACGGTCTTACAGTAGTCGTATGAAATATATAAATACAATCTACATCAGGAGTCTGCTTGGTGCGTGCCGCGTACGCCGCGCTCGCATGCATGCACGCTTGCGCACACGCCCGCCTCAAAAATTACCTTGCTGGCAAATGTTTCCTTGACAAATCCCTTGGCACAGTGTTCGTAAAAGAGAAATATGCAACAGTTACCGTGTGGTCGCATAAGATACCACACCCCCCGGATCGAAAGCTCGACTGCTGTACTCCACGCCAGCACCCCACAACGAAAGGGTGCCGAACCAAATGGTCGATTTTCGGAAAGCTCTCGAGAAGATGGTTCCAACCCTACCATTTTCGGCTCCGTCCCTAATTGTGCTGCAGACTGTTGTCGAGCGTTGATAATCGGTCCAAGGGGTGTGGTATCTAATGCGATGTACGGTGGGAAACTAAACAACGTGCTGTGTCATACATGTATGCATCCAATGGGTAATTTGACTACACGAATGTAAGGTCTCCAAGCTGTGGCTGCTGTAACTCGCACCCGTTGCATTTAGTGACTTTAGACTTGCGTGATTTCCACGAAAATCGTAATTCACAAAGATACCAAAACGCGAATGAAAGACTGGGATTTGATTTGAACAACTATTGTAGATGGGGCCTCAGTCTAGGTACGTACCTGCGACGCGTTCAAATGCATTCCGTACAATGTCCAATGTATACCATATACCCGTCGTTTCTACTTCGCCCTACATGGGTGGCAGCACGGTAGATATGACCAGTTTCGTTGCTGTCTGTATTCATGTACCATGGCTACTGATGATTCGGCGTTGCTTGTAACGCCCCTCTCATCTCCAGCTATGTACCTCATCTTCCAAATAGATCAGTATATTTCGGTCGCACGGATTGTTGCCCACTGGAGACGCCTCTCAAGTCTCCCACGCCCAACGGACTGCTGCTGTGTGACTCAGAAAGCGTGTGTAGTTTTTGCTCCAAGCAGAATATAGTTTTCCCACGAGCTCCTCCGCCTCTCTGCTGCGGTGCATATGTTTCGTTCTCTTTTGGTAAACGGGCTGCCTACGGTTTATTGGACACTATCACAACCCTCCAAGTTGTTTCAGCCCTTTCCATGCCTCTGATGGTTAATCGTCGTTGAGGTACATTGCCCATGTTTCTTGTTCTTGTTGCTTTTTTGTGTTCTGTGTGCGACGACCCCACGCAAAGCGCCCCTTTTTACCCCCTGTTGTGGTGGCCGAACCTCATGGCAGCGATCCGCACTGTTGAGGTCGAGCTGCTTCTTAGCTGGCGAGCCGCAAGTCAGCGAACATTGAGAAGGGAGATTTTCAAGAAGAATGGCGCGAGAATGTACACCGGCATCCAGACCGCATTGAAGGACATGTGAGCAACGAGTGGATGTATCGTTGCTACTGCAGTACCCGCTGTTGCGTTGTGCAGTTCGATGGAAGAAAATAGCCTGTTGGGAGTCTGTTCAACTGTGTGTTTTTGACATCAACCGTTTGTGGTGATGAAGTAATTGTGTCCTTGGTAGCGAGTGCAGATATGGTCTTACACAGACGAACGTTTCTACTGTTCTTGCTCGGGGGTGCGCCCTGTGTTGCTTGTTGCAAGTTCTAGCACCCTAGGGGCATGGTGTGGTGATTCACCAAGGAACGCCTGGCTTCGACGAGTGCCTACTGTCGAAGGGGCGGCTCTTGGGGCAGGACCTGCTTCACGGGTGCTTCCTCGCGCAAGTGACCGAATGGATGTCAGCATTGTTGTACTTCATTTTACGTGGCAGATTTCCCTTGACACTACCAACCGAGGCCTGAAAGGTTCCATGGGCAACTTTGATTTCTTCCCACCCCTAGGCCAGGAGTAATTCCGCTGCATTTCTTTTCTCCCGAATTCCGACCCATCGCTTTTCCCGCAACGCTGTAAGACGCACTTGTGTATTAGCATTGGGAAGTGTGTGCTTATCCCAATTGATTCTTGCGCCGGAAGTAGAGGCTAGTGATGCTTCTACTGTGTGACCTGGGACCGCGAAGAGAACAGAGAACCAACTGTGGTGTTGGTAGAACCAGCGAGGAGTAAAGAATGCCTCAGCATCTACAACAAAAATAATATTGTCGTTTTAACACTACCCTCTCAGGTTCCCCGCCCATTCGGCCGGAAAAGTGGTAAACACGTTAAAAAGTTGAAATCCCCTCGCGTTGTTCTTGATCCGCAAAAGAGCAACCTCTCCACTACCCTCGGGGTAGTCGTTGTCGGCATCAAAGATTGCCCAACCCCCCGGGACGAACGCAAAATAGCTACAGCCGTATGCCTTTCGGCAATGTACTGCTTCACCTCCACCACAGCATCGAAATGGTTTTTCGCATCCTGGACGTACGTCGGAAGATACGCATTTAACGGAATACGCATGTTTCTTTAGCTCATCACCCCATCTGCCTACCCGTGATTTGCCCTCCCTTCGTTACGTTCGGCCACAATCCTTGTGCGACATGCTGCACGTCAGGTCGTGGCGCCCTCGTCGCCATGCCTCCGCCATCCTCACGGAGTATGGAAACCCCGACATCATGCGCTTCCTTTCCCCATTTGCGGACGGGAAGGGCAACCTCATCGTGAAGACGTGCACTTCGACGTTGCCGACCTCGGGCCTATTCGTCGACGACATCAAGTGATGGCTGAGTGTTGTGAGTACTCATTCCTTCTTCATGAAGTTGGGCTTCCGCGCGAGGTCGCGGATGTGTTGGGAATACTCTCGGGCGTGGCGCTTTGTGTGACGGCTGACTATGTCCCAGCCGTAGATACCCTATGGTCAGCGTAACCGTCAGTTTCCAGCCCAATGTCGCGATGAGGTGGTTTACTACTATGTGCCTTTATGTCAATATAACCAACCGGTGGGCACGTGCGTAAGTTGGAACGGATAAAGTTGATATTTACTCCGGTAGGGGGGAGGGCGCAACCAAGTATTGCGTGTCGACGGCAAAGAAGATCATACGGTACACGGTGCTTGTTTGCCATTCGTGGAGCACATATCTCGCAAAGGTTGCCGGCTTGAGCGGGATGGAGAAGATTATAATTGCTTGAGTGCCGTTTTTGAGAAGTAAGACAAGGGAGCCGTTGTATGGCCAAGTTATTAGACTGTTGATTTTTCAGGCTCAAGTTCTTACAGTCGACCCCGCTTTAAGGACGCACATGGTTTTTCCCGGAATGAAGCGTCCTTAAAGCGGGGTTGCGTCCTTAAAATGCAGGGGACGATAGCTCACCATCCCCGGGGCCAGTGGGGGCATGCTATACCTCAAACTACGCGTCTTTTGCTAAGGAAGGGTTTGGTACGAAAAGTCAGCATCGCCGAGACGACCCGTAACCGTTTGTTGACGTCGAACATATTTACAATGATTAAAATAAGATGTACAGCAGTCGGGGACGTGTTGAAAACAAGTACAGCGCCCCAGTTTGTACTTGGCCAACTGATGTATTGCATGGACGGCAGCGGAAGAAGGAGGAAAGTCCAAGTAGACATATATTTCTTACGAAACAACAAGAAAAACGCGTATATCAGCGTCGCACCGAGGAACACCAGTACATTTAACTGTCCCGGCGGAGACCAAAAGCTACCCTGACGGCTTTTCCCTTCACATATCGCGAAGAATTCCCTGAACCTCCCCCCACGGCGTGGCGCTACGGCTCTGTTGAATTTCATGAGTAAACGAATGAACGATCTTCTAAAGAAGGTATGCGTCTCACGGTACTCGCCACCCCTTCCCTTTGCGTACAAATATGCATAGGATCGAACGTCCTCCAAGCGAGAGATAACCTCGCCCTCGGTGAGGGACGAGGTTATGCACGACTTTTTTTTTGGCGGCATCAGATGGACCGCCGGTAGATGGTAGGAATCTATCCATGATACCAACACCCAGTTACCGCTGCAGCAGCAGACCGCTCACTACCACTTCTGCTGTCTATGCGTCGCTACTTTTGCACTCCTGTGGTGCGTGGTGCGTGCAGAGAGCGGCCCGTAGGACGTAAAAGGGGGTACGCAGCATAAAAATAGGGGTACCCCATTATCGTACATTCTGCCGCCCCCCCTGGTGCTGAGAAATAAAGGTTTCCTTAAAGCGGAGAGTTTCCCGAACGCGAGAGTCCTTAAAGCGGGGTCGACTGTAAGTGGTGGCGCGTTCTGTATTTCGCACGGTTCAGCCACGAGACGATGAACACGCATGCAAACGAAAAGTCCCGCGATCGCGATGGCAAATGAAAATGAAGCAATGTGCCAGTGCAGACACCGCACTGAATCGCGGCCGCAGATTGCTTGCTGGGTGCGATTCGGGCCACCCTGGCTAGGTGGGTTTTGTCCAGAGTGTTCAGCATAGACCTTGCAGCCGGTTCAGTTTTCTGCCGCTCGCAGGGTGGGGTACCCTGGCCGGGTGGTTTCTTGGCCACCTTGCCAGGGTGGCCAAATGGCTACGGGTGCGAGGTCATCATCATGTCGACCGGTGGAAACCTGCACCTCACCGCCCCCGCCCCTCCTTGGCTTTTTACGGCCTGGACTGGCTGTGGATGGAGGCGCAAGGACTCGGTCGACCACTTCATGTCTTTGGGGAGAACAATCTGCTGATTTGTGTTATTCTCACTCATTTTTTATATTTTTTTTGGATTTTGCAACCAACGCCAAGCCACAATAAACTGAACTGTACATGTGGCAAATCATTCCATGTGCATGCATGCATGATGCAAAGGAACGATTATCCATGGGCTCGAGGCCGTGACTTTTGTTTAAGAGCTGAAAACGTGACGGGACATACATGCCTCTCTCGTTCGAATGGTTATATATGTCTACGTACGTAGTTTGCACGTCTTTGTTTCGAGCAAAACCGAGGGCCTTCGTCACCAACAATCAGAAATCTCACCGCAACGTCAATCAATGTGAGGAGGAAATCATCCTCGACAGACTTTGCGGAGACGTGACCCTTTCTAAAGGTCACATACACATCGGCTGTTGTTGCTGTAGTACATACCGTTATTTATGGGTCCTGAAGTATGCATACGGAAAATGCTGAAGTTGCGTCCCCTAAAACTGCCAATAAAACCGTTTCTACATTCTAACAGCAGTGGCGAGTTTCGGATGTACGTTAAAAAAAAAAAAAACACTTCCAGTTTAAAGGGAAAAGAGCCAGTTTATGGCCGCCATAGAAATGAACCATCGACCCTAGGAAGATTTTTTTTAGTACGAAGGGCAGCTGGCGTCTGTAAAAGCTGAAAATTTTCAAGTTTTTCCATCTAGCTTTTAACTACTTTGGTCAACACCACGCCAGGATGGGCGCTGTTGCACACCTCACCCCACCAACGCATGCCCGCGGTCGGTCCTAGAGCTTACTACCAGCAGTGGGAGGACTCCTCCTTCGGCGCCGACGAAGGTTAATAGACTTGTCAACTTGATATGGGGCCACAGCTCGCTCATATTCTTTTCGAACACTCACACACCCGCCCACAGCAGCAGCGGCTGGACACGTACTACACGATGTCGTGCAGCATGATCCACAACAAATCCTAGGGCATCTTGCTGCCTTGTGCGTTGTTGGCTCTGGGTTGAAGATTGGCGAGATGCGTTGCGAGAGAGCGACGAGCGTTTGGGCGTGCTGCGTTCGTTCGTTGCTGCGTGCGCACACCCTGTCTGGGTGGGTGCGTGCATTTATGTATATGCGTTCCAGCTCAAAAACGTCGCGTCCTCTCTCACAAGACGCTCACAACACTCCCCTCATACCCATCTCGGTTGGTGGCAAGGTACCTCAGAGCTGTGGAGCACACAGCGTCGAAGGTTTCACCCGAATGCAAGCATCTGTTTGGGAGATATGGTGACTTGGTCGCGGGCCGTGCTGATCAGATTCCCCCATGGTGACATGGTGACATGACATCGTTAAAAGTGAAACGTTCGGGAAAAAAAAACGGGACTGGTCCCAGGAACGGTGATGTTATAAGTGAAAGTGAACTTTGCCAATAATACTTCCGAAACCGTCTGTGTCATACTATTGATCATTACTACTACTGCTGTGAATGGATCCAAAAATAATATTGAACTACAATGTTGTCTTGGAAAATTCGACATTTATTGTGGAAGACGAGCATTGATCTACCTGTACCGAGGCTCGGGATGGATAGGACCTTTCTCCTTTGTCGTCCAACTTGAGAGTCTTCCAGGCCCCGTTTCAGATCTTTGCCGTTTGCTCGGACATCAGATATTATTTGCATACGAGAGATTCATGATTCTGATAGTTTCGAAAGAATCAACGCAGCACGTCACCTTGTACAACCGACCCTACCATAAGCAATCGCGGGTTGCGGAGGTTTTTGCCCAACCCGGGTTGTTTATTATGAGGATACAACAACACCAACAACGCATACATTGTTCGATGGTTGTGCTAGGCTTCTCTTCCAAGAACCCAATACAATGCCCCGAGGTTATGGGCCACTCCCGAACTATCGTCATCTGTGCCTGTGGCCATCCGTATGCATTGGGTTGAGTTTCATGAGGTGACAACGAATGCGCCACTAATTTCGAGAGTTTGTTGTCTTCACGGTTGGTTGTCAGTAACATTTCCGCTAACAAACGAGGCCCTGGCCTGCCGTTTCCATCGTACCGAAAGCGACACAAGATACGATGCCACCCCAAGCTACCACGATGGAGTTGACCTCACCGTGAGGGAATTATTTTGAACTGGAAAGTACATGTATGTATCGGGTTGATCACCATTGCATTGGTCACACCGGTGGTGGAACTTTCCACACAAAATTGGTTTGCCGCATTCCTGTGCATAGATTGCGATTTTTTGTGGTGAAGAGCCATCTATGTAGTGACCGAAATTTCTCTTAACACCTTTCTTTCCATTGTTGGGGGGAGTATGGGCGATTCATGGCGGCGTTGCGTCGCAGAAATTATTGAGGTGACGGATTCGAACGGAGATAGTTTGACTACGGGCACCGCCAGCGGTGTGTAGTGCTGGCCGGGTGGACCTGGTTGTTTCCGCCCCACGATGTCTTGGCCTGCTGCTGCTTCTTCCTCACCTTGCCCCTGCTTGTTTGCCCCTCCTGTTCCTATCCCCAGAGCTGCATTGGTTGGAGAAACGCGTTCAGGGCGATGGCCTTCCGCGGTGCCCGAGAACCTATACCTTTGCTTCAACGGAATCAGCCACGCTCCGGTGACCTGACACGAAAAAACAATGCTTCGGTTTTTCAACATTGACCCCTGCGTTCTCTACCACAGCAGTCTTGCTGTCAGATTCGTGACCCGACTCACAAACTTTTGCCTTTCATCGACTGCAGTAATATCTGGACTCTCTCTCTCTCTCTCTCTCTCTCTCTCTCTCTCTCTCTCTCTCTCTCTCTGTATCGCATCGATCGACATGAGTGCACCCTCCCATCACTCCTCCACTCCCTCAACTCTCGCTACTGTCTGACGGATGTGCTGTTTAGTCTTCGACTGCAATCACTGTTTTCCCTCGACTCTACACATCGTCTTCTGGGCGTCCTCGTAGCTCGGAATTTCTGATACTCTCCTTGCCTCTCACTCTCGACCTCTGCCTCTTTCTCTGTCTGTCTGTTTGACTACCTGTCTCTCTCCCCATCTCCCTCTCTTGATGAACAAACCTGTCCATCACTCCTCCAATCTCTCTACCCATCATTCTTCAGTCTTCGACGGGACCTGGTCACTTCGCCTAACCCTGAGCGTTTTTCACTCAGCGTTGCGGCGTGTCGCGCTATCCTGGCGCATGTTTTTTTTTGTTCAACCCTTGCTCATGTGGGGGCCTACAGCACCTTGAGGCGCCACCGAGGCCAGCCCCGCTGTGTGTCTCGTAGTTCCTGTTGTTTAGCCTTTTTTGCAGCCTTTGACGACGAGAAAATGTGTCTAAGAACCAGGGGCGTGATAAAGCGAGAAAGTACGGCATTGAGTGCGTGATGCACGGCAGAGAACACGAATATCAAGACTAAGGAAAAACGACAGCATCTGACCCAACAAAAAAATGTGAAACTTCATTTTTATATGAAATTAGAAATACCACGAGTGAGTGAGTTAGGCTAAGTTTTCGACCCAAACGAGCATCTGACCCTCGAGCCGGAATCCATGGTTCCTGTCAGCGAGCCATATTCTGGTACGCACGGTAAGAACCATAGCACTCGGGCAGGAGGCACAACCGAGCTCTCCCCCTCTTCATTGGAGGCCCACCTTGGCACAAAAAATTCCTGGACGCACGGTGCTATTATTAGTGATCCCTGGTTTTTCTTTCTCTGTCATTTCTCGCACGTCCCACATTTGGCTCTGAACCGTCCCACTCTTTCGACGCCGCGGCCATTGCTTTTTATCGGATCGGGGATGCATGTTCTGTCATGTGACTGTCGGCGGGGCTCAGCGGGCCGCGCAATGTCGGCAGGTGGAGCGTCGAGGAACACGACAGATTTGTGATTGGGCTCCAAGAGATGAAGGACATGAAGGCCGATATGAAGAAGTGGGAGGTCATCTCCGTGTATGTCGGTACCCGCAACGCCAAGCAGGTCCAGACCCACGCCCAGAAGTGTTGGAAAAACGAGCAGGAGGGAATTCTCTCCCCGCGACAGGTGCGTGTGTGTTTCTATTGTTAGCATCGACCGCGCTAACCGGCTGACCGATGAAAATACGTCAGTCTCAGTGCGGTTGAAAACACAAAACACTTCTAAATGCCGTTAACAACTGGGACCCCGTGAGGGGGCGGCATGGGGGAGGCTCAGCTATTCTCCGGATCACAGACAGCAACGGTAACAACAGTGTGTGTGTCTTCATCGTTTACATCGGCCGCGCGATTGAAAAGACGTCAGCCTCGGTGCGGCTGAAACATAAAATGCTTCTTCTAAAGGCCTTGATCATCTGGGATCCCGTGAGGAGGCGTATTGGGGGATGCGTGATGCTTATTTGGCATCGACAACGCTAACAACCGGATGATTTGTACCCATGGGTCAGACTTGTCGCTGGCCAACAACGCGAGTCTGGTGTTTCGAGGTTTGTGTTTCGTGTCCCCTCCTGCTAGGTGTATGAATGAAATTGTTAGAGTCGCTGGCAAGTGATATGCTCCGTTATATATTTTCATGTTTGTTTTTCAGTTTTGGCGGGACACAATCAAAATGGCTTCGTGTTGCTTGACCAATCGTGTTTGATTGACCATTATTATCTCAAAACAGTCTCATTTCCATCTCAAAAAAATAGAAAAAAGCTGCGGCCATGTATCTGGGCGATTATTGTGTCAGCCCGACGCACGGCCCGTCTGAACCAGTTTGTTCAATTTTTGAGGGCCAGGCCGCATGGGACATATATTTCTAGTGGTGGTTCCTACTATCCGAAACTGACGTTTAAAATCACCCCTCGAGGCGCACGTTGGAGACCCCTTGTAAAAAAGGGAATATTTGACTCCCAAGCTTCGAATGGCCGTATGTATGTACTGTAGGTGGATGGATGTAGTCAACGCCGTGTTGAATCGATGCCTTATGTGGTGCCAATGCAAGGCTCCGTGTTTGGGCGCATGCCGGCGTCATCTTCATAAAGATATGGTATGCGCGAAGGTGTTGCAAGGCGTTGCAATGTGATGCTTATAGGAGGACCTGACCTGGATAACGAGAGGTTAGCTGGCGCACCCGTCCTCCTGTTGTTGGGTCGCTTCGAAACTTGTATGTTAAGAGTGTAGACTTGAGAGGATGACATGGCTATCTTCAGAAAATAACCGGAGACGAGAGTTAGTCCATATCTGTTTTAGACAGACTTTTCAGACAGCAGTGAGATTCGAGCGTTGAAGAAGTGACGCAGACACCCTAGAATAACGCGCATTTGTCACATTGTTCTAGACTTACTTTTTTATTCTTGTCCCTCACCTAGATCCTTCCATGTAAGTATTGGATTGGGTTGGGTTAGGCCTCCTGCACCGACAGGAGGGCCTCGCCGTGAATAAACTCTTCGGGCTGGGCATACAGCTCGCCATATGCCCAGACCCGAAGCGTTTGAATGATCAGCAAGTTCACGAATAATATTAGTATCCGTAGGGCGGGTGGGATGGTCTCAAATACTTCTTCTTTCTCCTCTGCTCCGGCGTTTTTCGGGAGAGAGAAAGAGGACTGAACAAGGTAGAGTTATTTCCCAACATGGTTCAAGGGATATCTGACTCTTCCCGATTTCGTTCCGAAATCTGGATTCGTCTCAAATCCAAAATTACTGCGACAGGTGTTGCACGGGCAAACATTCGTGCGTGTGTCGACTTGTTTTTTTTTGTTTTCAACGAATTCTGGATTCGTCTCAAATCCAAAATTACTGCGACAGGTGTTGCACGGGCAAACATTCGTGCGTGTGTCGACTTGTTTTTTTTTGTTTTCAACGAATTCTGGATTCGTCTCAAATCCAAAATTACTGCGACAGGTGTTGCACGGGCAAACATTCGTGCGTGTGTCGACTTGTTTTTTTTTTGTTTTCAAATGAAGAAGAAGCAGTGCTGCTGCATCGTTCGCAACGGAACCATACAGCAGTGCCATCCGACGCACGACGCGCGCGCATGTCTCCGTGCGGACAGACAGCCTAGCACGGGCAAGACACGTTAACTTGGAGTACGACGGCATACCCCAAAGAAAACTCGCACTCGAACGAACGGGCGCAGGTGCCAGCAAGAAGCACTTGCGTGTGTGCATTTTTTTTTTTCCGGGAACTAACAAGCCACAACGTATGTTCCGCAGAAATCAGTGATGCTTGTCCGCACATAAGACCACCATGGTTGCAGTGTCCACGTCAAGAATACCGCCAAACCCGATCCTGCACGTGGCACACGGACTGACACCGATATGGCGGTGCAGACAAGACGGTAGACTAGCGTAGTCTACATATTTCGAAGATTCGCACACGACTTGGACATGTTTTTTTTTTTTCATTGGCACGAACCGGGCATCGCACCTCTGGTTTGTCTTGTGCCCAGTGAGCAGCGCCGTTGGAAGAGGAGGCACTCAGATGTCGGCACTCCCCCCAATCGCAAAAGCACGTCCTCTACCAACGAGCCCTAATCGCTCAACTCATGCGGTTGCGGTCAAAGACCCCCCCCAAGGCCCAACGTAGCCCCCCCTCACGCGCCCGGCACCAGCGCGGTGTAGCACGGCGAAGCATAGGCCGCGATGGTCGCGTCCACGAACGTGACCGTCTGGCGGTCAGGTTGAGGAGTGGAGGTAAAAGCGGGCCCACCGGTTAGCTCGCAGCCGCTGTGGGGCCTAGAGGGCCACCGCCACGCAGTCGCCGAAGCCGCCGCGGCGGAACGCCGCGTATTGCGAGGCGGCCTGTTACTCTCTTAAGCATTTCTTGTCTCCTCGATAGCTCCGGCATATTTCGGGAGAGAGAAAGACTGAACAAGGTAGAGTCATTTTCCAATATGCTTCAAGGGATATCTGACTCTTCCCGATTTCGTTCCGAAATCTGGATTCGTCTCAAATCCGAAATTACCTAATAATTTTGGGTGAACTTATCGCATTCTCTTTGCCACGATGCAATTATTCCCGGTACTACTACGATTACTCACGGAATGATGCACGCATCATCGCAGACAGGCTATCATCCTTTCGTGCGTCGTCTCCCGTCAGCGGAGAGAGAGGCGATCTATCATTCGTTCGTCTCGCCGTGCCTGAAACCGCAAACAAACAGAAACGTATGTATGCAAATTAAGATTCGTCGGAGAGTACGATGCGATAGCTGGAGGTATCCGTTAAGCATGACATATGGACTTCCGAATAACCTATGGTGGACTATAGGTATGTGGTATGTGACAGCAAGCACACCACACACCGTTGTGCATCGCCCCTCCGACAAGCTGCCACCGTCAAGTTGTCCAAACGTTGTGAGGGTGCTTAACACCCTGAAGCAGCTCTTGTTCGCCACCCCTCCTTTTTGTTCGTTGTTGTTCTTGTTCCGTGGTACAGCAATGATATTGCATACTGAGCGTTTGTCACCCAACGGAGACTACGGTTATCATCTTGAAATTTTCTTTGTGTGTTTAGGCCCCGATTGACGACAAGAGTGCATGCAATCAATCACCATGACAATGGTTGACATGTTAGAACCAAGGAGTGCACTGTAGTCAGCATCATCAAGGTATCACCGGGGAATGCTGAATAGAATCTAACAAATGATACCATGCAGGCCTGCGCTACTCCAACATTCAGACCGTTAACGGACGCTGGGGAAGGATGTCGAACATAAATCGCCCATCTCTAGTTCACGTAAAATGATTCTTATCGGCACGGGATTGACAGCTCCAGCAGCTTCACACGAACGTTGTTACACTCAGGTCGGCGAAGTGCGAATGAATGTGTAGTCTTGCTTGAGGTAAGCCGAGCAGTACTTACGAACACATCTAAGCACTTCCTTGGATTCTTTAATCTATGCACCACGTTGTGGCGGCACGTAAGCGCTGCCTTGTAGTGCGGAGTGTCTCACGGCATCCGTCTTCTACCCGCCTTTACCCCCCTCCCCCGGCGTGCTCCGTCCCGGCTTTGTAGGGATGCGAGGTCAATGATCTAACGACTACGGCATGCACGACTATGAGTACACCCTCCCGATGAGTACACCCCCCCCGTATGCCAGTAACCATGCCGAACAACGGGTCGCCCCGGTGGTCTAGTGGTATCCTCGCAATCCGCTAGTCGCAGAGGTCGTGAGTTCGAATCCCCATGGGGTGAAAAATTTACGACAATTGCGGGTGAAAGCGAAATATAGCTAAAAAGCTCTCGTGAGTACCAAACTTCGACGTTGGCACCGTTGACGAGGGAAAGGAACGGCTGGACCCTTCTCGCGATAAAAATAAAATTCAGCACGCACCGCAGGAGGAAGGTGGGGCATGAAGAGAAATAAAAAGAAGAAAAAACCCCTGGTGTTTACCCCCTCCTGTGTGACCCTGGATGGTTGTAGTTGTACGAAAAATGCGCTGAAAAGCGTAGTACTCTACATACACTGAAGAGTGTACTACACGTCTCACCACGAAAAATGGGGGGACTGTCGCCATAATAAATAAGACGAAAACACACACACACCCTTGCCTAGCAGGATGTAGTGCACCTCGCCGAACACCTCACGGCTCTTCGCGCTTTGTGCCGGTGAAAACCCGGCGTGCTCCGTCCCGGCGATGAGGAATGCGAGGTCAGTGGTGTAACCACTACGGTATGCGTTTACACGAGTAACCCCCCCGCGCCCCTCCCCGCCCTCCTCCTCCTGCAGCCGTACGAAATATCCGATTTTGGAGAGGACGGCCGCGGCGATGGCAGCGATGATGGCGGTGATGACGACGACGACGACGGTAACTTCGATCAGACCATCGGTGAACGCTTTCCTCCCTCCAGTGGCGCAGCGGCTTTGGCGGCAGCTGTTGGCGCCGCAGGAGCAGCATGGTCGTACCTCCCCCCGCCCACGCACCTCCAACGGGGCTCGATGCCGGCGTCGGTGCCTACCTTCGACGGCCGAGCGCCAAGCAACGGGATTGGCAGCAGCAGCAGCAACAGCAGCTATGCGAGCAGTGGCTGGGGTGTCGGCGGCAATGGGAGCTCTACTGGTGGGTTCGTTGGTGGGGGGCTGCCCGTAGCTGGTGGTGGAACCCGTCCTCCTCTTCTTGGCCCGAACGCGGCTCTCGGCGGCCATCATGCCAGCTGGGCGTCGCCTTTGGGGGATCCGCGCGCTGCCGTTTGTCCGCGCCACCTGCAACAGCTGCAGCAGCTTCAACTGGAACAACAGCACCAACGACTGCATCAACAGCGGCAACAACAACAACAGCAGCAACAGCAGCAACATCAACATCATCATCAGCACTTCATGATGCCCCACTCGGAAGGCGACGGCATGTCCGGCGGTGGGTTCGGTGGCGTTGATCCCACCCGCCTCGCCCTCAGCGACGCCGACCCGTTCGAGAACTGGTGAGAGGGAGAGGGAGATAAGAGAGAGATGGAGAGATGGGGAGAGGGTGGAAAATGTGGAAGGAGTTCGCTGTCTACTAGTTGGACACGAACATGGTGCGTTGTGTTGCTATTCCAGACCAACACAGCTAGTCCAGTCTTAAAAAACCATGGCGTTGTTTGTCTCTCCTCATGGCGGCTGATCGCGTCTTATACGCATCCTCGTCATGAAGCAAAACACTTGATGAAAGCCCCGTGGTACGTGGCAACGCATGTCCCATTCGTTTCTTATTCCCCGGCGGGACACATGAAACTGCCATTCGCTCGTCGTGCTACCTTAATAGCAAATATGCCACTTGTACGTTGTGTCGCACGCGTCTCGTGTTTGGCCCTCTCGTAGAAGTCGCAGAACACAACACTAATGTTCCTCGTTGGCGTTCGGTGATTCTTGTGTGCAGCCTCTTGAGTGTATCGTGTGGGAGTTATGAGTCGCCGGGGGTGGAGCCGCAAGATTCGCTTTAGTATCGATCCTGAGGGTCCTCCGTCACCCCGATGAAAACAAAGCATGTGTTGACCACTCGTCGCCTCGCCTCTAGATAGAAAGCTTTTTCATTCTATGGAGCAGCGACTTGACCTCCCTTAGCATATGTAGCAGCGATGGCGATTGGTCTCTTCGTGAATGGCGGCACGACTGATGGTGGACAAAATCCTTCGACCCCACCTAATGCGTGATTGCTCTCATTTTTTCGGTTGTTGTTGATGTGCGGTGCTGCTGTTGCCGTCAACTTCGCCTTTGTTGCTACTGCTGCTGGAATCGTTCATTGTGTAGGTAGAATTGCTGCTTTCGCTAGTGTTGTTCTTTCTGAACACATTCGCAGCAACAGCGCCACAGATACGGCGCTGATTCCTCACCCATCTCTCTCCGGCGCACGTGTGTTTTGGCCCCCGAAAAAACATCGTCGACTCTCAGGCCCCCCTCTGTCGGCGGCGAGCTGAGCGAAGCGGACCTGCTGGCGCTAACCAACGCCGCCAACGAAGCGTCGAGTGACACCGATAGTCGGGGATAACGCCGTAAGGCAGGTTCCCACAACCCTCCATCCCCTTCATAGATCTTGCGCCGGCTGAGGTGGCGGCGGCTACGTTGTTGGCGGCGGCGGTGGGAGCACCGTGGCTGGCCTGCAGGGAGCGACACCCTTTTCCCAGAGGGGCGACAAAGTGGATCGTTTGCAGACGACTGCTGCGTCCCCGTTGGACACCTCGAGTGCAGCCAAGGGTTATGGTGACGTCGGTGACTCTACGTAGCTAAAAGGAGCAGGCGGAGGGAGGGGGAGTTGCGTTTTTCCGGGAGTTCGACCGTGGGGCGTCGTTCCCTGGCGAGAGGAAGGAGGGCATCGTGTGGCTGTCCGTCTACTCGCGCTGCCAGGTTCTGCTCGCGCCCGCTCTTGACGTTGACATTTTTATTTCCACGCCAAAAGAACCGGTGTCGAGCGGGGATGGGTGCGATGGTCTGGATTTCGGCGTTCGTTATAGATCCGTCTTTCTTGTCTGTTCTTTGCGAATCGATCATTCCCTGTGACTAAATTTTTACCTCCCCAACAGCCTACCGTGCCTGCGAGGCACCGCCTGCCTATATGGCGTAGCTTGTATATGAAGTTGACTTCTTGGTTAGTTTTTTTTTTGTCATGTGCTGGTCGTCTTCCGTGGGTATACGGTATACGTATGGTTGTACTCCTCCCCTCACCCGGCACCTGGGGATTAAGAATCGGCTTACTCTTGAGCGTTAATCTGATGAAACCTTGGCCTGGCAGGTGCATAGATGCTGCAGACTGCCAATGGTCCTGTGGGCGTGACTTTGAAGATAGTGACAAGCCTTTCGTAGCCAACAGTGCTCTTTAGAAAGAGAAGTTGGGGGCACCCACGTGTTGTTCCTTCGATGTGCTCTCGTCGGAAATACGTCGCTACCCCCTTTGCATGTGCCGTAGCCATTGGCGTTTCAAGAAGTGTACACCATGAATGATTGCCTACTCACGATGGGGCTCAACAACGAAAGAGAAACATTGGAAACTATACAACGTCGAAAACGAACACTTGTGCGCGTGTTATAGCGGTTGGTTTTGAGAGAGTTGGTAATTCGTAAGTAAGTTGTGTTGTTTGGTTTTGCCATAGCGTTTCTGCTAATTTATCTTTTTAGATGTGTATTTGTGTTGTTTGAAACTCTATCCTGATATTGAATACAACCTCAAAGCCTTGTTCCTTCTCTGTTGTTTGGGACTCGTTTTACGTAATTCTTCGTCTGCTTCATGTATCCTTTCCACGAAGTTCCTTGCATAGCTACAACACATACTGTTCTTGTTAGGTTGCTTTTGTCATCCCTTCCTGTATTTGGAGTGTTCCTGTTGGACATAAAGCTACATAGTGTATTTTGTCGATTCTCTACCTTGTCTTGTGTGTGACTGTTTGCCTTATCCTGCGGGTGGAAGAACATGAAGTCCTTCAAGTCTGCATTTTTTGGACACTCTATACGCGCTTGTATTGTGCACCCGCCAATGCGCGTGCAGTGCAGCACACAGGGTTCACCTAGAACCTTTGGCAAGGATGTTAGGATGGATCCGTCCAGGAAATGAGAAGGATACCAACATCATTGGGAGTGAAGGAGACATGCCTCCCAAGATAAAAAACAGAGGCCTTGCTACTACAAATAGGTGTTTCGTGCCGCAGTTTTGGTGCCCTATACTGGTGTGCCTATAGCGTGCGCGTATCGATGTTCGTCATTGTAACTGGTTTGTATGTATGTTTCCTCTCGCTGCTGTGGCTTGAGTGTGTGCGCCATGCTCCCCGTGGTCATTTGTCAGCATTGACTACGCAATAACTGGCCGACTATTATCTATGAAGACGTCAGTCCTGCTTGTTGGGGCGGCGATTGATTGCCGTTTGTCTTGCGATTTTTGTCGGTATTTCGCAACAGCACATTGAACCGCAGGAGGGGGTCCAACCCCCCCCTCCTATGTGACCCCGGTTGGGTCGTCTAGCTTGTAGAAGTGGAGGATAGGGGCCAGAGGGGCAGACGACGGAGTCCAACCATGGGAGACAATATAAAGGAAAAATGTTGTGTAGCTTGCCTATGACAAAAAAAAAAAAAATGGTTATGGGTTGTCCTGTGTTATATTCCGGAGTGCAGTAGAGCGTATGATTTCTCGTTCCTCCGGGGAGCTAGAAGTAAATAGTTTGGGATGTCTTGACCTTGGCATACAGATGGGGCCCGCAGTTATTAAGAAAATTCTGTTGAGAAAAAGGCTCAACCTTTTTTACTGAAACAAGAAAAAACTTTACACACAGTAAGAAACACATCTCCGCCATAACATGAAAAACGTCCCAATACGAAACATGATCGTGCGATACACCAAGACAAAAGAAACAAGGGGTAGACGCTGGGGGAGCGTGTCCAAAGAAACGTCCCACACTGCTGCTGCTGCTGCAATGCTCCCATCCCCTCTACCGAGCACATGTCAGTAATTTTTTGGTAGGCGCAGAGAGTAGAATAGTTATTTTCGCGGCGCCCCCCGCGCCCCAGCGACGCCGCGGGCTGCGCTACCCATTGCTGCTGCACTTCTGTACTGCCACATGTTATGGTCTTTGTAGCCTTCGCCTGTTGCGGCTCTACTCTCCCGTTGGTTTACCTTCTGTTAGTCCCAGTTGATTCCCTCCTGTATCTTCATTTTGTTGGAGGTCAAACGATGGCCTTGCGACTCATCGAGTGAGAGCTGTGGGAGGAGGGTGAATGATATTTTGGAGCTCCGCTTCCTCGATACTCTCATTTGGGGAGACGACACGTAATTGTCAAGTTCCGATATTTACGTATCTGCTTACTTGCCGCGTATGAGAACCTCCAGGGTGGGCTAGTGATGTGGGATTTGAATGTGTAGGAATGGACCAACGGTTGTTTGTTGTTGTTGTTGTTGTTGTTGTTGTTGTCTTCACATTAAACCTCATGTCATTTGCTAAATGCCAAAATCTAGCAAAGACTCTCAGCCCGTGGTCACGAAAGTGCTACTGTAGAGCCATCTGAGGATCTAAAGAACACGCACACATATAACGAGAAAAAGGTATCCAAGAGCCCGAAGAGGTACACCTAAAACTCCCTGCAGCACCGTATGCGTGCCCAAAAACTGAACTGCACGTCCGTCCCACCGTTCGACTATAGCAGTAGCATCCCCCTCCCTGTCCCACTCTATACCAAAACGGAAGATTGCCGACTACAGCATAATGCTGTCTGAAGTGCTGTCTGTACAAAAACACCATGGTAGGCATGGAACAAGCAGCTGGCGGGGCACAAAGCTGCTGTCTGAAGTGCTGTCAGAATGTGTCTGCGGACGTACAGTGAAAAAGAACAACCAACCAAAGCCATGATTGCAATGGACAATCACCCGAACCTCTCCCGATCGTCTGTGTTAGGCACGCAGTGAAAATATCGACAATAGCTAAGAATCTTTCCTCATTGAAGGGGTCTTCCACGATCAGGCACAAAACCAAGGCACCCGGGTTAGCCACGCCATCTCTGACGGGTCTCTCTACAAAACCAGTGACGACGTCATCACATAGAACCAACACCGAAAATCAGGAAAAAAACGAGAAAAATTGACAACACAGATCAGACATAAATGTTTGTCTGTGCGCCACGGGTCGATGTCGCCCGCATGCTCCGGTGCCGCTGCTCCGTCCGGCGCCGCTGTAGTCAGCCCGAGCATAACGCCACTCGACCTGCTCCGTCCGTACACGCTCTCGTTGCTGTCCTTCCCAGTCGGTTCCTCGCTTTCTCCCTCGTTGCACTCAAGGTTCTTGGTCTGAAAAATACAAAAAATTCTCGCCGAATGGTCAACCAGCCCAGTTCAGCTCGTCGCCACCTGCTCCCTCCTCCTTTGATGGCGAAGCCAGGTTACTGAGGCAAT
>CACKRE030005259.1:47378-68149 GCA_902602495.3 Ectocarpus sp. CCAP 1310/34
TCGCCTGACCCCATCAGTGCCGACCCAACTACACCACCACGCGCATGCCTCGCGGCGGATATGCGCAGCAGCAAGAAGGTTTCGGTCATCCCTTGAGGGTGAGTCTAGCCCTGCTCGCCAGAAAGACCCCCCCCTTCACTACAACCCATGTCTAAGCAAAAGCTTGTCGAGGAGCGAGGGGAAGAAGGGAGAAGAGAATGGGCGTTTGTTTTTAGAAAGCAAACCACGCCTTTGCAACTCCCCCCATAAAAGTTGACAGTGCTGTAGGTCTTTACAGCAGCTTTCGAATGAGCTGTTGCTCAAGCTGTATGTCCTCGGCATCGCCGAGGTAGCCAGCATCGCGAGAAATCAGGTCGAAACCAGCACAAATCGCTTTTTGCGCCCGTGAGAAGGCGTGATGTGGAGCATGGCGGTTCTGATGAGCTCATCTCACAGCTGGGGCGAAGGGGTTTCGCAGGATAATTTTGGTTCTGTGATACACCCGATGGTTATGAAGAAAAACGCCAATTCTCATTTTTGGGTACGTTCCCATTTTTCCCGCAAGTCTGTTATGCACTGCTATCCAACCAAAGAGATGAATCAACAGGTGAGTCTTCACCAGGGTCTTCAAGGATTGATACGCGTGTCTATTCCATTAGTCTTCACACAACAACCCCCAATGTTCTTACAGAGACAAGATACCTCACCTGCAGATCATAGTTGTTCTCTCCGAGATCGACTGGTGGTAGACAACCAAAAGCGTTCGGTGCAACGCAAGCGAGCAAGCAGTAAGTAGTACTCCAAGCAGGCAGGCGATACTTCATGATCCAGTCAGTCAGGCCGGCGGGGTCATCACTCACAGCAGTTTCGATAGCTGATCAGTACAGCGCTCAGGTCGAGTTCGTTTACAAAGGGTTTTTGTGCTCAGTTTTCGGACTCAAAGGTCACCGACACCTTTGGGTGGGCAGGATCGCTGCAAGCTGTCATGCGGAGGGACCGTTTCATCATCGCGCGGGGAATGGTAACCAATCGGATTTCTTCCGGTGGTTTCCATTGTTACCCCGAGAGACGGTTACATCTTCTCGGGAAACCCCCCTCCGAGCACTTATTTATTATGGGTTCGTCGTCGTGAATGACGTCATCGGACGACCAAGGTTTTCTGTCCTTTCATTGAAACGGTTCTTAAAAAAATGACCAATCAATTTATTGCGGGCCACTTTTCTCTCTTTCTCTTGCTGCTGCTGCTGCTGCTGTAGCGCTGGCCACCCTCTTCCTCCTTTCTCTATGATCTGTGTGGTCACCAATCAATCAATCAATCAATAAGTGAGGAGAATGACTTGAGTGACTGAGACGAATGGGCGGGCGATTCCCTAGAGGACAGAGTATCCCTGGGATCATTACCCAATCAATCGTCATCGAATAGAATAGTCAATGTTCCAGTGCCCGTCACAGGGACGAGTTACCTTAATCATCGGGGTCTTGGCGCGCTGTGCGGTCACTTTCTTAAATGTTTCGAACTTCAGACTTTTTTCGCACAGGTGTGCGAAGACTCCGATATTGTTTGTTGTTGTTTTTCTCCCATCATTGGACTCTGTCGTGTGCCCCTCTGGCCCCTATCCTCCACTTTTACTAGCTAGACGACCCAACCGGGGTCACATTGGAGGGGGGGGTTGGACCCCCTCCTGCGGTTCATGCCTGCAGTATTTTTATCGCGAGAAGGGTACAGCAATCCCTTCCCTCGCGACTTACGAGGTCGATTATGGTTTACTAACAAACGAGCTTTGCAGCGCGTCGCTTTCATCCTAGACCAGGATTTATTTAGTGAGAAAAAAACTCTCTCTGCCGGGATTCGAACCCATGACCTGGCCCTTACCAGGCTGCGAGGCTATCCACTTAGTCTAGACCACCGGGGCGACCGGTATGTGCCGAGTTCGCGATACCTGTGCGAAAATGCAGTAAATATTTTGGTTCTCTAATAAGGCCGAGTCTTATGGAAGGATTCCGATTTCGGAATCCGGGGGAATTGTCAGGTGACCCCAGGGAGTTTTTGTCCGCGAACCCCCAGAAATTCCAGAAAAGTCTAAATTATGGGTACGTCGGAATCTCAAATAATTCCAATTTGGGGAATTCCAGTCCGGTCGAGCTGGAATCCAGGGCGGATTCCAACTCGGGCGACGATAAATTCCAAAGCAGGAATCCCGTGGGGTTCGTAAAAACATGGGCGTATCGTGCTTTTTTTTTAATCGATGAGCGCGCCACACGCGCACACAGCAGTGCTAGCTATGGTGCGGCTCGCAGAGCTGAGGGCGGTGTTGACTGTGTTGTCGTTGGCGCTTGTCGCGCTGCATCATCATCAGCAGCTTCTGGTCCCGTCGCTGCTACAATTGCGCCGAGATGAAGAGGAAGATGACGATGAACCGCGACCCAAGCGCCGACGCACGGTTCGGCGGAGAGCGGACTGTCGCAGGTTGCCTTGGGGAAAAATGCTTGAGAATGCTGACCTCCTTAAGGACCCGTCGACGAGAGAGGTAAAACAGTTTCGGCGAAGGTGAAGCGTACCCTACCCTTTCCTTCTTTCCCTTGTAGACGAAGTGAAGGCGGGGAACTGGGCTGGTTTCACGACCAACGAGTTTGAGCTTGGCGGGAGAGGCTCCAGGCGCTACATCCCCGTCGAAATAAAGGTGAGCAAACACGCGCGTGTACCCTAGCGTGGGGTGCTAAGCAAGGCAGCATATATCTATATATAGAGAGATGGATGATGGCAGCATTGGGTTTGGGCTCTGCAATAATTTAACTACGTACATGAACAGACGAAGGAACTTTCCCCAAGCAGGTAGGTAGATGGTACCTTGCTGTTGCACGTCGCATCGCAAGACGCGTAGACTACTCGGCACAGTCCGGGCACGTACAGAGCGCACCTGCTTCTGGAGGCAGGGTGCTGGCTGTGACTGGGGCTCGTCTCATCACACACACTCTCCTACACTTACTTACAGTCACGAGGAACAGTAGTTCCATCGCTGTCCTCTGCGGCATGTATGTAGACTATGATATTGCATGCGAAGTTTTGCTGTTGCCACCCGGATATTGTGAACGCCATCCCGGCGGTGGTACTACCCTACGGCTCATGTAGAGCAGACTCTCCCCATCTCTTCGGAAACAGAAACCGTATGTATGTATTCTCCTTTCAGTCTCGGATGTTCTCTCTGTGACTGATGCTCGTAGCTCACTTGCAGTGTTGCTCCAAAACAGGACGAACTCTTTTTACTTCGCAAGTTGGATACGCATTAGTCACACATCCTGCACTGATGACCTGTGTTCACGCTGCTGATCACAACGTCTAGTTCTGCACAACACGAATCGTCTCCCCTAACCGCTGTTTTTTTACGGTTTCCTGACAGGTTTTGGCGGTGCTTCGCGTCCTGGGAAGAGGAAGCTATTTTGACGATGTCGCGGAGGTCAGGGGCATGGGCGAGGCCATGGTGAACCGCCTGTTCCATTAGTTCACGGAAAGATTCGCGCGTGAGTTTTTCCGGTGTGGGTGCGCATGCCGAATGAAGACGAGCTCAAGGAGATCATGAAAGCATATGACGAGGTCGGAATGTCGGGTGCCATGGGGTCGATGGATGGGACGCACATTGAGTGGACGGTGTGTCCTTATTCCAAACGCGCGTCGTTCACGGGCAAGGAAGGCTACCCTACCATAGTGTACAACGTCGCCGTCAGCCACGACATGCGTGTTTTGTCGTGTACGCGNTCGTCGCCGTCAGCCACGACATGTGTGTTTTGTCGTGTACGCGGGGTTTCCCCGGGGCACAGAACGACAAGTCCATCATCAAGTTCGATAAGTTCGCGATGGCGGTTCGAGACGGCTGGTACAAGGACGTGGAGTACACTCTGAAGGGTTAGGACGGAGAGGATGTCAAGGAGAAAGGGCCATGGTTGATAGTGGACGGCGGATATCACAACGTGAGCGGGCCCGTGTTTTGCACAACGGACAACAGGCAGTAGTGCCGATTTTCTTTCTCTTCATCCGGTGCGCGCGGATGGGTTGGTGTTCAACTTAAATTACCAGGAATAAACGTACGTGTAGGAACACGAGACAAACGATCGCGTATCAACGTGTCTTCCATAAAAGGATGGTATGCCCATGTCATCTAGTTTGATTTGTTTTCTCCAAGTGCTGTGTCACGGAACGTTGTTGTTGTTACTGTTTTTGTTGTTGGTGGTGGTGGTGTTGTTGTTTTCACATCAAAAATCGCCCCGGTCTCTCTATCCAGTACCCCCTTCTGTCCCAATCTCTGCGTGCTGATCTAACACTATCACTTCACGCGGTCAATTCCCGTGGTCACAGGCTAACTTGCTACCCAACAGGAGGTATACAAAAAATAAAATGGAGACCCGAACGGAACGTTGCTGTTGTTTTATTTCGGGAGTGCCTTTCATGTGTATAATTGCACCCGTTCGCGTCTGTAGTTTATCTTGTTCGCTGGTTCGGTTAGGTGGTGTTTTTTTTTTTGTGGATGATAAGCAAAACTACGGTACGCACTAGCATGGACAAAAGCCAGTGACGCCCAGCGGGGCGAAAATGCCGAGACCCCGGGTCTTAATCTTTTTTGTAGGGGACGAGACTTTGCTGATGCGTGAAGACTTTGTCGAATCTTGCGGCTAGTAACTCAGGAGTTCGGGCTGCTCTCTAGGTCTGTATGTTTGTGTGGTCCTCTATCCTCTGTCATGGTTTTCACCTCTTCATTGGATACACTTCCTGCGACAGGCTCCGTGAGAGAGGAATTTTTTGTTCGGGAAATAAATGCGTAGTACTATAGACGGCTTTGTGGCACCGTCTGGTCAGGCAGCGGAAAGTTGATGACCGAACACCTTGGTTGTGTTTGGGTACCCGCAATTATTTTTTCCCGAACACCTTGTATGTGTAAACGTTCTTGTCTGCCTGTCTGTACGCGAGTTCCGCAAGCTGTTGGCCCTTACCCCGCCAGAACGCGTAGGTAGGTGGTGGGGGAGACTGAACCAGGTCCCCGCCCCCACCTCTCTGTCCATTCGGTATTTCAAGGTCTTCGTCTCCGCGGAACGTGATGGTAGTTGATGTGCACTATGCCATATTTGACGTTTAATTTGAACGTATGGTATGCTGTTCCGCGGTATTCTACTGGAGTTCCGATATGCGTCTTCAAGTCATGTGTGGTACATCCGCCCTGGCATCCCTAACGTTAATCCCTATCGCCCACTCACCCGCCATCAATCCCTCTTTGCTTAGTGGAGGCAGCTCCAGAGTCCGATCAGGGCGCCATCAAAAAAGGCCAAGGCAGGATTCAAGAGGCAACTCGAGAGCGTCCGCCAGGACTCAGAGTGCTGCTTCGGCGTCTTAAAGGGCCAGTTCAGAATTTTGAAGATGGGTTTCCTCTACAGGAAGAGAGANTCGCCCACTCACCCGCCATCAATCCCTCTTTGCTTAGTGGAGGCAGCTCCAGAGTCCGATCAGGGCGCCATCAAAAAAGGCCAAGGCAGGATTCAAGAGGCAACTCGAGAGCGTCCGCCAGGACTCAGAGTGCTGCTTCGGCGTCTTAAAGGGCCAGTTCAGAATTTTGAAGATGGGTTTCCTCTACAGGAAGAGAGAGAGAATTGACAACATGTTCTTCACGTGCGTCATACTGCACAACATGCTTCTCGCCTACGAAGGGATCGAGCTGCTGGAGGCGGACTGCGACTGGGCCGGAGCGGACGGCAACCTCGACAACCACATCGTGCACCCTGACGCGCGGCGGATGGCGATCACGCACGAGGCTGAGGTTGTGGAGTGGGACGACGACTTCCTCGAACTGAGGCAGAAGTTGGTGACCAACTTTGCTTACCGATGGGGGCAGGGGACCGTTGGGTGGAAAAGGTCGTGATGGACTCTTGGCAAATCACATATTGCTATGTAGGTGTCCTTTGGCGGGGAGCTGGGGGTGGGGGCGTGATGACGGCGATGTCCGTCCCTCCGACTTTACGTTAACTTCTGGGTCCTCTATGATTTGAGTTTAGTTTCGCTGGAGGGTGGGCGGTCTCGTGTGGTCGTTACTTTCCCCGCTGAGCTATGAATTGGGTACGATGGCGCCAAATCACTTCGCCTCTGGATGTAGGTTTTTCTGTACGTCGTCTTTCGAGTGCGTGTTTGTNTGGTGACCAACTTTGCTTACCGATGGGGGCAGGGGACCGTTGGGTGGAAAAGGTCGTGATGGACTCTTGGCAAATCACATATTGCTATGTAGGTGTCCTTTGGCGGGGAGCTGGGGGTGGGGGCGTGATGACGGCGATGTCCGTCCCTCCGACTTTACGTTAACTTCTGGGTCCTCTATGATTTGAGTTTAGTTTCGCTGGAGGGTGGGCGGTCTCGTGTGGTCGTTACTTTCCCCGCTGAGCTATGAATTGGGTACGATGGCGCCAAATCACTTCGCCTCTGGATGTAGGTTTTTCTGTACGTCGTCTTTCGAGTGCGTGTTTGTCCCCAGAAGTTCTCTGGTATGTGGAATCCCAGTCTACTGGCAGTATTTTGGAATCTTGCCCTGAGTGTAGCAATTGAATGTGGTCGTGGTTTTGACTCACGTTTGTGCCGGAGTAATCGCCGCTCTTTGCGCAACACGTTTCCGACCAGGTTTGTGGTGCGAAGTTTTAGTGGGGGAGGGGTAGATGGGGGGCGTTGGGGCTTGAGGTCACCGCTGTCAAGAACATCCTTCGAGTTTTAGGGGAACTAACGGTGATCAATCACGATGCACATCGTATCGAAGCAACGCAGCGTAGGTGGAAACCCCAGGAACGGTGTCACCGCGACGAGGGTGCCTTCAGAAGTGACACGCGTATCGCAGCGGTCGGTGCGATCTCTCGTTTGTTTGTCTTTTGCTTCTAATGGAGGTCGCCCCTAGAACACGGGCCGTTGCATAAGTCAGGCGCTACAGCTTGAATATTAAAATTTTGAAGACCCGGCATTCTCACGAGAGGAACTGCATCATGGCACACGGTACCTCCAAAGCACTCACTTGGCCCCCAAGGACCCACCAATTGTTCGTTGTGCCCAGTGCCACACTTGGCAACCTGGCACCCCCCAAGTTAAGGCACGTTCGCGAGAATTCTCGGTCGTTCCACACAGAACTACGTCAAGATTTTACTCGCGTCAAATCCCTCACTATCCCTAACCTAAACCGCGAACCTTCCACGCTATCGAGAACACACCTCTCAAACGCCTCCTCCCCATGATTGCTTGTTAGCTTCCTAAGACACCCATGTCATTCGGAATCGAACTGACTCTGACGAACAGCCTCCGAATAAATGCGGTCAGGCCAAGCTCCTGGTGCCATGACTCAACAGCGTCTCATCACGCACGACGACACCGAAACAGAAAACACGACGCCGATATCATCACTGATCGAATTCGAATTTCATTTATATTTCACGGTGTTCTTCGGTTGCATCAACTCCGCTGCACAATGCATCTCCAGCGGGTAAACCCCAATAATTATGTCAGGAAACATCGACATGGGATCAACCTTCCTTTGGAATACGGCATAAGTACCCAACTGCGGAAATGTTGACGTTACCTACCAGCCGGTAAACGCCGGTTCATTTGCAATACTGTGCACAATAACAAGTGCATCAATCACCAACAAGCTTCCCACAGCAAATCATAAACCCACTGGCAAGCAATGTACCGACACGAGTCGGAAGCACTGAATCCTCGACATTCCTAACCAGAAAATAGGGGGAACCCTCTCCCGCAGAGACTACATAGGCAGGAGGTGGTTACCCATCTCTGAAATCCTAACAGCCTTGCGCGACATTTCGGTCGAAAACAAAAGTGTCCAACGTTGGAGAAAACGTTACCGTTGAACAGTACTCCATGCAGAGAAGAAGGAGTGTTCAGGTATTTTGGACCACCAGTAATTCTGTGCAGTGGAAGCCATCCCCTTGCCATTGCCAAAAAAAAAAAAGAGAGGGAGAATATATGTTCTCCTTCTCGCTCGACCTCCTGACTCATACGTGAACACTTCGCACAGCAGGCGTTTCAAGCGAAGCCACTGACGATTGCCGCGGCTCAACATAAGTACACGAATATAGCGGCAACATTTTTTTTTCCTTCGACAAAACCACCGCCCGAGGAAACACGTCGCGCACAACTCGCACAAAAGTGCTCGGCGTACGTGTTGCCGTCAACCTAGAGTCAGTTGGCTGGTTTTTGGGCTGCGAAAGCTGCCATGTATGCTGCAGCTGCACCCGCCACCTGGCCACCGTTGGGGAATTGGTTCGTGATGGCTTCCCAAGCAAGAGCTCTTGTGTTTGCTCGATGGGTACCCGCGGCGGCAGCAACACCCCCAACGGCCATGGTTCCGTCCCCCATACCCATGCCGCCGCCTGCAGCGCCCACGGAAGCAACTCAGCCAGCACCGTTTGTGACGGCATGAGAAGCACCCGCGGCAGCAGACGCACCCCCTGCGGCGGTTCCGTCCCCCGTCCCCATGCCGCCGCCTGCAGCGCTCACGGAAACAACGCCAACACCGTTCGCGGCGGCACCAGCGGTACCCGCTGAAGCATCCAAAGCCTCGCCGGAATCGTCCTCCACCGTCACGCCGCCCGCAGACTCGAAGTGGTCGCACATATTGTCGAAGTCCTCGCCGCACTCCCAATATCTCTTGCCCTGGGGTGGCGGTACTTCGGGAGGGCGGGGGGGAGGAACACGTGGCGAGGTCAGTTGAGCTCTTGCGTTTGCGATACACCCAGATGCCCAAAACGAAGTTACGAAACTGATCAGGCCGGACTCTGGGACGAACGACCAACACGTCGCCTGATGAGCACCACAAACCTCCACGCAGGTACCCTATTATCGCCACACAACAACGCCACGATTGTACTCACTCGAAGAACCATAATTTTGTACGGAACGCGGTGTTTATTGCACCGCGGCCTTTTCGGCCCGCCTGCAGCGCCCACTCCCTCGCTGCCACCCCCACAGCCCCTGCCGGAACTGCCCACGGAAGCTTCCTTGCGACATCCTTCACCGTCGATGTCCATTACAAACTCGTCATTGCCCCCACCATCCGCGTCACTATCCGAACTGTCTACCGCCAAAACGTTGGCGGCATTGTTGGCGGCAGCGGCAGCGGCAGCGGCGGGTCCGCTGGACGTAGCCCTCCATGAGGCAAAATGCTTTGCAGCTGCACCCGTCGTAGCTGCCGATCCTGGACCTCCTCTAACCCTGGCATGGTTGCGTGCGGCTTGAACTGCGCCTGCCCGTACGGAGGCAGTCTCCTGGGAGGCTTCGTTGTCGCTCCGGTTTCCGTTCGTGCCTCCGCTGAGATCCACGTCAACGACGTCGCCCCTCTCACCGGCGCCGCCACCATGTACGCCTTCCGTGACGTCCACGCCCCCAGAGGTGGGGACTCCAGCGGCACCGGGACCGCTACCACCAACCGTCGTCATCTATGACTCGAGTATAGCGACCCTTTGCATAAGATACTCTTTTGCCTTGGCCTCGTTGCCCATATCGCGATACAGCTTCTCCAACGTTTCCAGGTTGGCAAGTTTTTCCTTTCTCCGGTCTGCTTCCGACCCTTCCTCCATGGTACGGACAATTCCTGCTACCTGCTGCGTCACCTGCAGCAGAACGGCGGAGCTCTCTTGGGCAAGCCTGAGCTGTTCCTGCAACCCTTCTTGGTTGCCCCGAGCTCTCTTTATCTCTTCCCGGTTCCTTTCCTTCGTGGCCCTCCTACCGAGGACCTCGTTGGCATTAGACAAGCACTTCATGACTCTCTTACTCTTGACGGCCGATCTCCCTCCCCCAGACGGCCCGTCACTGCTGTTGGCCCTTTTGTTTCCATTGGATTTTCCCGCGTTAGATGTTGGAACCATTCTTAGAGTGCCCTCGCCGGTGTCGCCGCTGGAGTTTCCCTGTAAGGAGCTTGCGGGAGATGCGTATCCACTCGCATCCTCGTCTTCAAATTCGCCGCCGCCGCCGTCGTTATCGTCTTCGCTGATGTCTCCGTCACTTAATCTTTCAAGGTCAGGGCCGTTGGAGGACATAAACGATATGTCCTCGTCCGCGTGCATGCCCAGCGGTCCGTAAAACAACCACGAAAGCCAATGGGCAGGGAGGAAATTCTCGTTAAGCTCCTTGTTGACGAGGTCCTCACGTTTGGGGATAGCCGGTACCATGACCCTTTCCGCTAATTTCGGGTTTTTTGTCTTCCCTTCCTCTCCAGCGCCTCCCTCTGCTTTTTGCGGGTTTCCTTCATCTTCTTGGTGGCGGCCTCTTCTACCTGGTCGTTCCACACCTTCTCGATTACCTCCAGCATGACGTCGCCGTTCTGTTGTCCAGATTTCGGCTGCCCCTGCTCGTTTGTCGCCCTTCACAAATATGTACAACCTTGGAGGATGAAACAGCCGAAGAAGCATGAAATGAGGGGGTATTAAGTCAAGGGTGCCACCGACACTTGCCCAACGAACAACCACAGGTGCAGCCGAGAACCTCCACAAAGTTTGAGCAGGAAGTGTGTTCAATTTTCAAAGCCACTGAAAAAAGAGTTTTTCAAGGAGTAATCTTCAATGACAGGGCGGTGTTATTGTGGATTACACAAACCTCATGCCTCCCAGAGTGTTGGGAAAAAAAATGACAAAAACGCAACAGCGTCTACTGTCGCTCCTGAGCACTACGAGCCGAACCCCAGGAGTGTCAACTTCACCGCCAAAGTAAAAGCAAGGTTCCACAGGCAAAGCAACCAGCAACCGGTAACGCAGGACATCCCCCATTCATACACGTGTAACATTACCACAGCAGGACGTGCGTCGACTGTACCCGGTTCAAAAATGACCGCAAAAAACAGAACCCAGGGATATCAAACGTACTTGTTGTGATGCACTGTGTAGTTCTTTGACTCGCGCCGCATGTCCTGACCCCGCTTCCAGCATTTGTCCGATTTCGGATCAAAGAGGCTATGATTCTCTGCGTAGAAAACAGCGGGCAAGCACGAAGACACGGGTGGTGGAGAGGAGGACAGAGAGGGAGAGGTGAGGAGAGAGGGACGTCCGCAGGCAGATAGGCAGACAGATGGACAGTAGTAGGGGGAGGGAAAATACGACGTATTTACCTAAACTCGACTGATTTATAAACCTACGACAAGAGAGGGAGGGAGAGAGGATACAAACAGAGAGGGAGAAAGGGACAGGTTAACAGAGGCAAGGACGATTACAACGCTTGAACTGGTACCGCGTAGTCTACCCTTGCCGTATCTGACAGCAGCTTTTTTTTTTCTCGCGAGGTTTGTTTCTTGCCGCCACCGGCACACATACAGCGTTACCTCACGCGGGAGCCTACTGCGGTACCTACAAGTGGCTTGGAGGGCGGTTAGAGTAGGTCGCCGCCGACAAACACGCACACACACAAAAAAAAAAGTTTCAAATGGCATGTTTGAGGACTACTTCATGGTTCGGTGCCCAGGCTGCTCGACACAGCTCACCGACGCACCGGAAACGTGCATTACAACAAGGCTACGCACGCTATGCCCTGTTGGGCTTCATATACCGCCGAGCAGGAATTGAACGTCAGACGGAACAGAGCACAGCTTCGAGCTGATCATGACGAAACAATCCGTCGAACACACACGCAACTTGTGTGTTCCACGACACGGCCCAACCAAGCCTTCTCGCACAGTCCAAGAAGTTAGCTCGACATCCATTTTTTGGCAACGATAGTTCTCGGCATTTGATCAATCAGGGATATGTGTAGTGCCAACGCTCCCGCTACTCACTGTCTTTGGCGGAGACTTGCCCTAGCTCTCGCGCGTCTAGACCGTGAGGGATGCTGAATCCACACGTTTCGCGAAAAAACAGCACGGCCCCAGGCGCCGCATACGTCCGCATGCAGTCTGCAGCATGTGCATGTTGTTCAGGGAGAGGCATTTCTCCCTTATCTCTCACAGACTGGTTGGCGTAGAACACGGCCGGGCTTTGCAATAGACGGCGTTGCTGATGCGTGAACGCCTCGGTCCCATGTTTCGGTTCCGAGCCGATGAATCGTTTCCACGACCAATCGACCTCGGGGTATGGGTGTTGCCCTCCCACCTTCACACCCCATCCGTCGATTGGCTCACATTTGCTCAGATCACGAGGCAAGTTTGCCATGGTAAGCCGTTAGGGTTAGTGCGGTCCGCCCTACACCAGAAGAAGGACTTTGCAACAGCATCGCGCCCTAAGTTGAATTTTCGCTGCTCCGTGCCTCGAAACTACACCCCCACTCTTGGGTTTTTTCCAATTGTCCCATAACTTGGTCCGCGCGAGAATCCCAAATTGGAATTCCGGCGCCGGAATTTGCTTTTTCCGATGGCGCGATTCCAAAATCGGAATCCTTCCATAATAACAGGCCTAAGAAATAACGCACACCCCTGCGCCAAGACTCCGATATGTGCGATCCTAACATTGAAAACCACAGGGGATAGCAGCACTTCGCGTGTATGGTATTGCTGCAAAACGATCACCACACAACCGACAGACAAGCTGTTATAGTAGCTGCACACACAAACGAGTCTCGGGGAATTGCCACCACAACAGCTCCGTGGCGGAGAAATACCGGCGGAAATCGGGAAAATGCCCGGGACGGAGCTGCGGGCTCGACCGCACGCAACGCGCGGCTACGATGTCGGAGGGTGCAAGCGCGGGACCTGCCGACGCCTCACAGGCCTCACAAGCCTCACAGGCTAGTGCTGGCGGTCCTTCCTCTGCGGATCAGGGAGCTGCCGCTGCGGACTCTAAGCCAACCGGCGAGGCTATCGATGAGATGCTAGCCGTCAACGACCCCGTTAAAAACAGCAACGGCAAACACGCGTACCTGGAGCCCAACTTCCCGATCGAGCGGTCAGGCAGTGGGAGGGAAAGGGAGCTACCCCATCCGGTTCAAACTGAAGGCGGCGGCCTACACACGGGAGATCTGCCCGTGCGACAGTCAACCGGTGGGAAACAACGGCGCGGCGAAAGTTCTCCAGGTGCCTCGGAAGCGTATCATCGAGTGGCTGAAGCAGGAGGAGCAGCTCAGGGAGAAGGTCAGCGCCAACCCCAAGCTTTCGAAGGCCAAGCAGGTTCACAGCGGAGGGAAAGCTTCGATAGTCGACGCCGAACAAGCCCTTGTGGACTACATCAACGAGCGGCACAAGCAGCACCGCGGTTGTGGTAATCGGGAGGTGATGAACAAGCTGCTCGAGCTGAAGCCTGACGCCCTTGGCGGGGTGCCGGCGAACGCGAAACCGGAGGAGGCGCTGGCTTTCAAGGTCAAATTCAACTCCTGGTACCAACGGTTCCGCAAGCGGAATGGGTTCAGAATCCGCCGGCGTACCAGCGTGGGCCAGAAACTGCCGAAGGGGTACGAGGGTATGGCGTGGGCGACGGTGATGAAGCTGCGCGAGGCTCTCGTAAAGCGCGCCGGTGAGATCTACGCTCGGCGCCACCCGCCGGCACATGACGAGAGCCCCATCAAAGGGGAGGATCTGACTTCCGAGCAGCTGGCGTCTGTGGAAGCGGAGGTTTTCGAGGAAGTCGGCATCATGGGCCAGACGCCAGTCCAGCACGAGGTGCCGGTGGCGATCACTCTGGAGAAGACTGGTGCGAAGGATGCTCGCATCAGCACAGGAGGTGAGGGTGAGCTAATATTTTTGCCAAAATTTTGTGTGGTGTGCGGATTTTTTGTCGTTGGAAAATTTTTGAAGACACGTTTTTTTTTGCGTGCCGGTACACGGTGCGATGTAGCTCTATCGGTAGACACAAGAGGGTTGCTACCTTTTTCTGCGGGATTATTCTACACTTCCTTTCTCATGGCATCCAAACTATCAACCAACTTAGTTTTCGAAACGTCCGGTACCGTTTGCATCCATTGTATCAACCATACACCGCAGTCCTCGCAGAAATATTCAACACTCTAATCCCCCCCCCCTCCCCTCGCGTTGATTTTTTCCCCCTCCCCTCAGGCAAAGAGAAGGAACGCTTCACGCTCGTCCTGGCTGTCATGGCGGACGGCAAAAAGGTTTCGCCGCGCAACATCTTCAAGGGCACGCCGTTCTTCCCCCCGACCATGAGCGGCAAGGGCAAGAGCACCCTGCCGCGGAAGAACTCCGTCGCGTGGGAGATCCATCCTGCGAACCGCGCCAAGCACGGCTACCCTGCCAACGGAATGTCCTTCGGCGTGCAGGAGAAGAGCTGGAGTGACCAGCGGGAGTGCAACGGGTGGATCTCGGGCAGCTGAAAGCTCCGTCCCAACAACGGCAGCATCGTCCAGCAGCGCCCGTGCATCCTGGTGCTGGACGACTTCAAGTGCCACAAGGACGAGGGTTTCATCGCCGCCCTCAAGAGAGACGCCAACACCATCGTCCTCTTCATCCCAGGCGGGCTGATGCGCTTGCTCCAACCGCTCGACCGCATGCTCAACTAGCAGGTGAAGCGGCTGCTGTGGGGCAAGTACACCGCCTACAGCGCGTCGGCGGTCGCAGACTCCCGGTCGGGGAAGCTGAAGTCACCGGAGGGTGGGGTCGTCTCTACGTGGTGCAAGGAAGCGCGGGAGTCCATCAGCCCCGAGACGGTAAAGACTTGCTTCAAGATCTGCGGTCTCACGCTCGCGCTCGACGGCAGCGAAGACCACGCCTGGTGCGAGCACAACTTCGGGAAATACCGCGACCTTCTCAAGGAGCAGCACGCCGTGTGGCTTGCTGAGCACCCCGACGTGACTCTCCGGCCGCTCGAGCTGCCGAAGGTACCAGGGGGGTTCGACTCCAACCCCATCCCGGCTGCTCAGAAGGAGGTCGAGGGAAAGCTGCTGCCCTACGTCGCTCGTGAGAGCGACAGCGAGGTGGAGGTCTTGGAGGGCGACAGCGACGTGGAAGTCGTGGAGGGGCAGGGGGGCGGGGACGCCGCAGGAGAAGTAGTCGAACTTTGAATCATAGTTGTTTGGGATTGCCAGTGAGATTGGATGTTTTTGCGATGGTAGGGGCGCGGGCACGAAGTAGAGTTCAACCCGCCTAGGAAGTACAGTAGTAGGACGTTGGTAGCTCGTAGTGGTAGTTTGGTGTGATTTTTTACTTCGTTTTTGGTTTCATCTGCGTTTAGAATTGTTGAGTGGATGCCGTTTGTCGATTTGCCGATCTTGATTCTTCAGAACGAAAAGAAGAGAACAAAGAGTACAAATACCACATTTTTGAACATCGTCATGGTGCCAAGGGCAGCAGTAGCAGTGGAGCACGCGAATCAAGCTCCCACAGTATCCGGAATTTCCAGCACAAGATGCTGGTGAAAGGGTATCACCTACAGCCAAACCTCACCGCACATATCGGCGTGTCCGCACAGTGTGCGGAGACGACGATACCTGTGCGATAATCTAGCAAATCATTCGGAACCCGTTTTTTTTTCCGCACACCCTGTGCCAAGACCCCGATATGCGCCAAGACCCCAATATGCGCCAAGACCCCGATGATTACGGTACTCAGAACAAATTCTCAGATAGAAATCATAATCGCGTTCAACTCAATGACCAGTTCAAATAACCTTCGGAAGCACAACGGCTTCAACCATGACTCATCGAAACATGCCAAACCCTTCCTCCAATACACCGACATACCAGTACAAAAGCAAAGTCATCCCAAACGTGTTCGGAAACAAGTGTCTAGTAAAACGTTCATCAAAGCTGATGCGGCTTCGATTCCTCCGTCTCAGCTAATCCAACAGCCCCCCCGCCGGGATACCTCATATAAATGCAGCTAATATCCATTCAATGTTCAATTCCATATCAACTCCGCAGGTAAAACGCGGAATATGATCGATCAAAACATGAACTACACAAATCCCAATAATCAACACCATCAATTCCATCCGCAAGGGAAACGCGGAAAATCCAAACGTGAACTACCAAACAAACCTAATGTCAGAAATACTGCTTGTTGTGCTGCGGCGGACAGCATGCTATCACATCCCCCCCCCCATGCTTTCCGACAGCAGTGCAAACATCAGGCGCGATTCCGCAACATCCAGCATGACATTTCTGCATTCCAACTCCATCATGAATACAACTCCAAACCGAAGCAAGAAAACAACAAACATCAAAGAAAAAGACGTCACACGTCCAGCACATACCGGTCTGCCGTACAGGCCTACATGGGAAGGAAAATTGGTACTCCGCAAGGGTTGGCTCGTTGGGTACCGGTACATCGGAGGGACAGAGAAATGGTGCGTGCCCCACAACGTCTTACCCAGCACGTCGCACGCCAAGCCAACGCCTACGCATATCAGTATCACCAGAAAAACATAGCGGTAATTACCATAGAGAATGTTATCCCAACAAAGAAGGAAAAAACAAAGTGGAGCAAACCATACGCGGAAACTATTCTACCACCGCCATTTGAGATATTTTCCTGACAAACAACAGCCCCCGGGCCGGAACATTCCATTCGCCTCCCAAAACAAAAAGCAATGATGTACCATGAAATTTCCTGCAATTTGGCCGTAGAAATTAGTGTCCCTGCAAGGTAAAACGCGAGCGGACATCTCTACCGAACAAAACCAAAGCAAATCCAAACCTTCGAATGCGCTTACGATAGGAAAAGCGATTTGCAGACATTCAAACAACGGTGAAAAGTGCATCAGTTGTATTGGGATCTGAAGACAACACAAAAACAACAGATTGCACAACACCAAATCAAAACAAAAAGAACACGCACTCAAACATCACGTGCCTTGGCGAGATTAAGACCTCAGCACAAGTCGCGCTGCTTGCCGTCATTGTTGGACTCGCCCGATCCTCCGAACTCCCTTCTCCGCTTCACGGTCCTCCTGCCGCTGCTCCAGTCGCGAACACGGNACAACACAAAAACAACAGATTGCACAAC
Organism: Ectocarpus sp. CCAP 1310/34; assembly: GCA_902602495.3. Classification (NCBI taxonomy): domain Eukaryota; class Phaeophyceae; order Ectocarpales; family Ectocarpaceae; genus Ectocarpus; species Ectocarpus sp. CCAP 1310/34. The sequence continues at coordinate 64,253 of CACKRE030005259.1, forward strand.
ACCAAATCAAAACAAAAAGAACACGCACTCAAACATCACGTGCCTTGGCGAGATTAAGACCTCAGCACAAGTCGCGCTGCTTGCCGTCATTGTTGGACTCGCCCGATCCTCCGAACTCCCTTCTCCGCTTCACGGTCCTCCTGCCGCTGCTCCAGTCGCGAACACGGGCGCCCCGGCCGTTGCCCCCGCGACATCTTTCCACGGTCGAACGGGGTGTCCAACCCCATCACCGGCCCCACGCTCCCAGCCTTCAGCCGGTACAGCTTCCCCGGGTCGAAGGGGCGCAGCAGTGCCCGAAACCAGGCCACATCCATCCCCTCTGCCTTGTCATTGCTACTGCTGCCGCTTCTGGTGCTGGTGCCGCTGGTGCCGCTGCCGCCGCTGCTGCCGGGGCCACCGACCAGGTCGTCCACCCCGGGATCGTTGGTGCCGCGCCCCCCCGAAGACACGGTGCCGGGATCGAAAGGGTGCGTGGACGCCCCCCTCTCGCTACAGACGCTGTCATCCAAGCAGTCATCAACCTCAAATGCGCACCAACCGCCATCATCGCTGCCGTCGCCGATGCCGTTGACCACCGCTTCTCCGTTGCTGGCCGCCCCCCGAACCGATATGGTGGGGGAAACGTCACCGACGGTTGCCATCGTAGCGGTCGGTGCCGCAGCCGCGGTCGCGGGTGGTGCCGCCACCGATGTCGCCACTCGAGCCGCCGATGCCACCGCTGTAGCCACCTGCGCGGGCTCTCGAGCCATTCTCCCCGCCGCCGCAGCGGGAGAAAGAACACCGTCAGCTGCCGCCGCCGTCGCCGCTGGAACCGCCGTCGATGCCGACGCTCTAACCACCAACGCGGGCGCTCTGGTCGTTCTCCCCGCCACCGTCGCGGAGATAACAGTGTCGCCGGGCACCGCCGCCGTCGCCGCTGGAACCGCCGCCGATGCCGCTGCTCCAGCTGCCGCCGCGAGCCCTCCGGGCGCTTCCCCCGCCGTCGCTGCGAGGGAAACACTACCGCCGCCGTAGGTCGCCGCCGTCGCCTCCGGAGCTGCTGCCGATGCCGCCGCTCCTGCCGCCATTGCAGGGACCCCCGCCATTCCCCCCGCCGACGTCGCTGCGAGGGAAACACTACCGCCGCCGTAGGTCGCCGTAGTGGCCTCTGGAGCTGCTACCGATGCCGCCGCTCCTGCCACCACTCCAGGGACCCCGGCCATTNCGCTTCCCCCGCCGTCGCTGCGAGGGAAACACTACCGCCGCCGTAGGTCGCCGCCGTCGCCTCCGGAGCTGCTGCCGATGCCGCCGCTCCTGCCGCCATTGCAGGGACCCCCGCCATTCCCCCCGCCGACGTCGCTGCGAGGGAAACACTACCGCCGCCGTAGGTCGCCGTAGTGGCCTCTGGAGCTGCTACCGATGCCGCCGCTCCTGCCACCACTGCAGGGACCCCGGCCATTCCCCCCGTCGCCGTCGCGGGGAGGATACCACCGCCAGAGGTCGCCGTAGTGGCCTCTGGAGCTGCTGCCGATGCCGCCGCTCCTGCTGCCACCGCGGGGACTCCGGCCACCTCCGCCGCCGCCGCCGCCGCGGGGGGAACATTGTCACCGGAGACCGCCGCCGTCGCCGCTGGAGCTGCCACCGATGCCGCTGTTCCTGCTGCCACCGCGGGGACTCCGGCCATCCCCCCTGCCGCCGCCGGAACACTGCCATCGGAGATCGCCGCCGTTGCCGCTGGAGCTGCCGCCGATGCCGCTGCTTCTACCGCCACCGCGAGGACTCCGGCCATCCCCCCCGTCGCCGCTGCGGGGGAAACACTGCCGCCAGAGGCCGCTGCCGTCGCTGCTGAAGCCGCTGTCAATGCTGCGGCTCCTGCCGCCACCGCGGGGACTCCGGCCAGCCCCCCCGCCGCCGCCGCGGGGGAAACACTGCCACCGGATATCACCGCCGTCGCCGCCGTCGCCGCTGTCGCCGCTGGAGCTCCCGCCGATGCCGCCGCTCCAGTCGCCATTGCGGGCGCTCCTGCCATCCTTCCCGACGCCACTGCGGGGAAAACACGATCATCGGGCGCCGCCGTCGTCGCCGCTGAAATCGCCGCCCATGCCGCCGCTCTAGCCCGCCTCATCTCCGCGGGACTCGCAGGGGGCGAAGGCAGTGGATCGACGGGGGTTACCAGGATGTAGTTGCCAAGGACGATTTTGGTGAACTGCACTTGCCCACCCACAGTCTTCGCCCCCTGCCACTTCAGGACGATGTCGTACCTTTCCTGTATCCGTGAGAAAGACAGAAGGTCGAGCGCCAAACCCGGCAGAGCACCAACACCCATGAGCACCAAACCCGGCACAACACTAACACCTGTGAGCGTCACGCACACATCTCTTTGGCAATGGAAAACCACATCCAGGTCGCCAAAGAGTTTAACCGGAACTCGTCTTCCGTCGGAGAGCATGAGCAACTGTTCCTGCGGGCGCGGTAGACGCCTGTTGTCCACCTTGTCCTCCGAGCGGGCCACGTGGATCTTGGCACTGGTGTGTCCCAGGAAAACCGTAGCACCCGGGCGATTCGGGAAAAGGGCGGGCATCGTACGCACAAGTTGTTGCTGCTGCGCATCTGCTGCTGCGGCTGTTGGTAAGTCTGACAAATAGCACCACCACGAGACCACTGCTGCAACTGCGGTCGCGGCTGGGGTTGGGCACTACATGCCTGCTGTTGACGTTGTATTTGTTGCTGCGGGTGGTGGGCAACACGCAGCTGGCAGTGGGCGTTCCAGCGCTGTTTTTGTTGTGGTTGCTGCTGCCTGAGCCTCTCCGCCTCATACTTGGAAGTCTCCATAACTCTAAGCGCCTTCACCAGCTTCTCCGCCTCCGACTCGGCAGCTCGTAGCTTCTTTGCTGCGTTGCGCGACCTCTCCTCCACAGCTCTAAGCTTCTCTGCTGCGTTGCGCGATCACTCCTCCATCTTCGTGCGCACAACCGCTGTAGTCTCCTCCGTGCGAAATCTCCACCTATTCCGCCGCTTCTCTCCGCTATGATATACACTTGAAAAATATCCCGTACCTTGCTGTCCCAGCCCTGAAGCGTTGTCCCAGCAATACACCCTCCGCTGTCCCGGTCCCCGATGGCCACCGTCCCAGCTATACACTACCCGCTGCCGTGCTGTCCCGTCCCCGTTGGCCACGTCCCAGCTTGGCTATATAGAACGTATTCGCCGCCCCATTGGCCCGGCACATACAGCTCAGACGCCAATACCCACTACAAACACCAGACCNCTGCCGTGCTGTCCCGTCCCCGTTGGCCACGTCCCAGCTTGGCTATATAGAACGTATTCGCCGCCCCATTGGCCCGGCACATACAGCTCAGACGCCAATACCCACTACAAACACCAGACCATACAATATATTGTGCTTGGGTGCGGTAGCTCGTCAGAGGCCGAAAGAGTAAGAAGGTTGACTCAAGACCTTGTTGCTTTGAGTGTGAGAGACATGCGGTAGGCAACACCATCGCCGTGCAGCATGCCCATCAACACATTTCATCCGCGTATCCCCCCGGAGGCCCCGTAGACAGTACTCTGCCGAGCACCCCAAACAACGCGTGTTATATTAGCTTTGCTTATTTAGACGTCGCACGTAACAGAGCAAGAGAGACAGAGGGAGGGAGACCGAGAGCGAGGGAGACAGAGGGAATGGGAAAGGGGGCGAAAGGGAGACAAAGGGAGAGAAAGAGGGGGAGAGAGCATTCGTTCTCGCGGGGTATTCTTCGGTACGCAGAAACCTCGAGAGTGTTCAAGGGTACTTGTATTGACCACGAAGACATTCCGGGATGTGTATGTGCGTGAGTCTATCTGGCGGTCGACGCGGAAGTTGGTAGATTCGAGAGGAAAATAGCACCCGCACCCTTCGTTAGGTTGGGGGGGGGGGGG
>CACKRE030005260.1:17469-38623 GCA_902602495.3 Ectocarpus sp. CCAP 1310/34
TCTCTCTCTCTCTCTCTCTCTCTCTCTCTCTCTCTCTCTCTCTCTCTCTCTTTCTCCCTGTCTCTTTCTCTCTCTCTCTCCCCCCTCTCGGTCTCTCTCGTCGTCGCAAACAACTGCAAGAGGCAAGAGGCAGTGGCGTCGCAAACAACTGCAAGAGGCAAGAGGCAGTGGCGTATTGCATATAGTACGATTGAACCAACCGTTACGAATCCCACCTGGAAACATATTGAACTCCTGCCCACCTGTGACAAAAAAAAAAATGTGTGTCCGGCGCGCGTCTCAACATCATCAGCTCAACACCAGAAAGAGCAGACACGTTCGCAGCCAGGAGAACGAACAGTGAACGGCAGCCTGTCAACTTCACTTCACGTCGAACTCATGAAGTCCTCTTTGGTATTGATCTGCGCTGCCGCCCTCTCCCTGTCCAATGGCGTGAACGGCTTCTTCGTGCCGGCCGCTGGGAGCCTGGTCGGTGGAGCGTCCTCCGCCTCTCGTGCGTCCCACAGCATCAGCATGAGTAGCATCGCTCACGGCGCCCGGTGCTCATGCGCCTCCTGCGCTGGTGTCCACGGGAGATCGTGCACCTGCCCCTCGTGCTCGTCGACGGGAGTCTCCAGGCGGTCCTGCAGCGCCGGTTGCCGTTGTGCCGGTTGCTCAGTGCGCATGAAGGCGCACCGCGACGGTGAGGACACCACCTCGCCTGGGGGGCATAGGGCTTCGTGCGAGTGCCCCGATTGCGGCGTCCTCAAGAGCCTCTCCAGAAGCAGGCGGGGAGCTTCTTCCGTCACGGTGATGAGCATGGGAGGAGGAGAGGGAGATCGGGCGCTGAGGCAAAGGCTGGTGGATGAGCCCGAGTCGGTACAATTTGAGGACACCATGGCGGCGATCGCGGAAGGCTTCGACTACGTGCCTAAGCGGTGAGAACAGGACAGGCAGTAGCAGCAACAGCAGTGTCTAGCTGTGGGCAACGTCTGCTTTGAGAGTACTAGGGCACGCGTGAAGGAGGAGCAGGTGCAACGTGTGACTTTGTCTTGCGGTTGAAGATGCTGCCCGGTTTCCTATGCATACGCTGCTGCACCGTCCGTGTCTTCCGTCCGCATGTCCGCAAGCGATTATGTACCGGAGCCGTGCCCATGTTGAACGTTCTGTCCCAACCCCATCGCAACTGTGGGCAGCATGTTGCAGATTTTGTCGTGGCAGCTAACGGTTCCCCACAGCGGGGCTTGCCAGCCTCCATCAAACACCAAACACGCCAATGGATTCCATACGTGTGCCCAAGAATCCATACGTGTCAGACGGGATCTATACGCGTGAGACGGTATCTGTACGTCAGATGAAACAAAAAAAACAAAACAGGTGCGCGCATGGCGCATGAAGTGTTTGTGCGTGTGATGGCACCACGGTTCCCAAAAATGTGGAGAACGGCATGATTTTATTGCTATTGCGCACCAGTATCGGTGTTAACGCACCCGGTGCCAACGATATTAAACCTGCTTGGGACGTCAATATTTGCGTGCTTCCGCAAGGTACTGGTACCCTGGTACCCTCTGAGCCACGTGTTGAACTGTATGGAAAGCACGGCTGAGGGTCCGGTATGTACCAATTGGGGCGCCAGTCCTTCCATGTACTTTTATGATGTCGTATCGTTGAGGTGTGCGCTTACAGTAAGGATCAAGGTTTTTCTATTGTAATCCGTACATCGAACACAGCACACATCCCGCACCTCCCACCAACCGAACAAGGAGTTGGTAAACAACAGTACTATCATTGTATATGGGTTTGAGGGAGACAAAGGAAGACAGAGGGAAGCACCAGCCAACAGTTGAGGGGCTTGCGACCAACAAGGAGGTTGGAAGAAAAACGATGCCGCACCGTATACCTTTCCCAGCCAGGAACCACAGCGCCTGTTGTCTTTGGCACACGCTACGCCAAACTCGCATCAGCCGCTTCATGTTGAGTACCGTTTCACGCACATAAACGGTAGTCCTACCAGAAAACGCCTTTGCTCGTTTCTTTGAGTATCGCACCTATGGGTGTCATCGCACCGGGGTGTTACTCAGCACCGTGAACTGGCCACTGTGATTTATTCCGTATCGCACCCATCGATGTCATCGCACGGAGGGTGCGTTGGGAAGCTAACAACGAAATTGCTCGGTAGTTGTATCTCCGCACCGTTATCGGTGTTGTGGCACTGGGGAAGGTAAACTATAAAGATAGGTGTGGGGCTTGTGTCTCCTGAACCAACACGCCTCCTTTCATCCCTGTAACGTCCATACGTCAGAGAATCCCTCCGACTGGACGTGAGGACAGCTTGCTCATCGCAAGAGTAGAGAGCTCGTAACTCTCCATCGACTGCGCTCTAGACCAAATCCCATACAGGAATGATTCAAAAACTGGTCGCACCCCGATGCCATCACACGCACATTTACGGTAGGGGAGGATGAAGGGGTGCTTCCGTTTTTGCTTCTCTTTTCTTATCATGACACAACGAAAAACCAAGATAGGAATGATGATGATCAAGAATGGTCGCACCCCGATGCCATAACACGCACATTTACGGTAGGGAAGGATGGAGGGTTGCTTCCGTTTTTCTGATCATGACACAACGAAACTATCTCTATCCACAGAAAAGAGTCTTCGATAGATTTAATATCAATGCGTTTAGAGCGTCAGCGAAGGCGACCAATATTTTTACGATTTCCCATGCAGCATACGGCGATATATTTTCACATTCATTGATCACTTTAAACCACCGCTCACGAAGTGCCTTCTGCTACTGCTGTGCACATTCCTGTTTTGACTCCTGTACTTATTTTGGCAGTGCTCTATCTGTCGTTCGCGAAGGCTCTTAACAACATTGCACACGATTTTCGCACTGTGGCTGCGCGCTCGATTAACACTAGAAGCCTCAGAAGCCTACCGTGTTCTGACGCACCCCTTCCTGGGCGTTCCTCTCTGCACATGACAAGCAACATACATGTTCAAATTTTTTGGAATCAGAACATGCACGTAGGTTCTGGGGTGTTTGTGGTAGTCGCTCCACGCGCGAGGCGGGGACGGGGGGTTGTACTCATAGTCGTGCATGCCGCTGTCGTTAGACCATTGACCTCGCATCCCTACAAAGCCGGGACGGAGCACGCCGGGTTCTCACCGGACNCTGCTAATGGTGTTCGGCATCTTGTGCTTACTTCCTTGCATTCGGATGACAGCTGCGTATGACTTTTTTATTTTCTGGTGCTTCACTTCCAGAGACAGTTGTAAGCACTGTGTAAGTGCCTCGAGGGCGCTTGACCATTTTGGCACAACGTGGCGCGATCATCCCCCTTGCGCGCAGTGAGGGTTCTCGACCCCGCACAACACGATCTACTCGACCACCGTTAGTCTATGGTTACCGCCAAAAAAAAACAGAGGCAAAAAAAGTAATAATAACTTTGTTGGAGGGGGGGGGGGTTCTCATATGTTTTGCATTCCTCAGCGGTTTGACCATTGACCACTCGTCCTCGCGAGGACGAAGCATTGGTTCCACAGGACCGATCACCGATGGCCAATCGTGCCTCCTACTTTGCCAAAGATGGCTCAAAAATGTCTTCTCTAGTCCATCTGTCCTATCGATATCACTTCCGGCCTTTTCAACTCACTTCCTATGCCCCAGTACAGCTACCGTCTTATCCTGGCTATGCCATGCCTTGAAAATTTCCTGTTCTTCCTTCTGCCTCCTCCAGCTCAGTCATGTACACATCCTTCTCCTTGTACAACGAACATTCCGCAACCACATGAACCCGGTCTTCGCAGTCGAGGCCGCATAATATTCCTTCAGCTTTGTCCCTGCATCCATTGGTCAATGTAGGTACTCCTTGAACTCCATTCCTTATTTCAACATTCCGTACACATCTATGCCCTCTCTATCGTTGTTTTTTTTGGTCAGATTCTGTTCTTCTCTCTCGGCAAAAGCAAAGATATATTTCCCATGAAACCCTCTAGACTTCCCACTTGCAGCATTTCCCTTCTTCAATTTCGAACTCGTTCCATACGTCATCTCCAACCTTGACTCACTCCGTGGTTGTCTGGCCGTCTTCTTGTTTGATCACTTCGTTGCGTGGGAGGGGGTAATGACAAGGATTATGGCAGACTGCAAGATTGTTGCGTGACTCACTCGTAATACAATATTCGTCGAAAGACAGAACTGCCCCTTTATATTAATGTGCGAGGGTTACGTGCCCATGCGTAGTCATCCTCTGTTGGTCCTGGCTTCGTCTCTGGGGGCAAGCAAGTCCGTTGCCCGAGCAAGAGCGTCCACGCAGGATGGCACAGCGAGCGTTGTAGGCAGAAAATACACAGAACAAGGCCTGGAATTATGAGGATTGTCGATGTGGACCCAACAACTATGCCGATACATTGGTGCCATTCCATATTTCTTGTTGGCTAGCGTGCCTGTAGCGTACGCTCTATAACGAAAGGATGAATCTGTCCGCTGGGTGTCCTTTAGGCCTTGTTCCCAAAAATCGCCGTGGTCGTGGTAGAGTGTGTTTTTTTTATGTTTTTGAATTTTATCTCATCGCCTCCACCTGCCGACCCCACCTTCATACATGTTTTGTCCAGAATGTTGAATTGCCGTCGCGCTTAACTTGTTTTCCTCCCCCATCTCTTCACCCTATCCGCCGACACCCCCATGAACCTCAGGCTCTGAACTCTGACACGATGCCCGCTGAACGCGCCATCTGTTGCCGTTGCTGCTGTCTTGGGCCGTCTTGGGCGCGTGTCTACCGCAACGACAACATCACAAACGCCCCTAATCCACAATTTTTTGGCGGCGTCCATCTGTATCATACGATGTCGAGGAAAGCTTTGTCAATGGCGAGACATCGAGCGACGCGGGCGCCAACGAGGGAAGCTGCAAGGTGTTTGCCTTTGGCAAGATCGTCGGCCTTTCTCCGGAAGATACCCTGGCCTGTTTTGGCGAGCACTATCGGGGCGTGCTGGCCGACCCGGACGGCGATAGCCACGGCAACATCAGGGCCTTTATGGCGAGCGGGTGGGGCGGTGTCGAGTTCCCTGACGGTTTACCTCTGTCCCCCAAATAGGTGCCAAGTCGAAGATGGTACATATTACAAGAGTGATTTAGTTCTCGTTTCCTATGCTGGGGTTTGGGTTAGTGACGCCGGCAGATGTTGGGGGTGTTAGCAATATCAGAGCCTTTGCTTGCAGTGAGATGGGCCCGGGTCGATTTCCCTACAACTTGCAAATCGGGATTGAAATTCAAAGTAACGTGTTAATACACATACCTCGACATTGGGTCGATGGGCGTTGTTCGTTTGACTTGAAAAACAACCCCATTTACGTGTTTCGTTGGCACTGTTGCTAAGCGGTCTTTCGTGACTCCGTCCGTGGAGCGCGAACCACCATCAAGCCGATCGATCGGTGAATTCCGGTTAGGTCGGCTGCGAATAGATGGACTTTGGGTGGTTGCTGATTGATGTGAAGTATTTTACTGAGGAGCTGGGAATTTTGAGGTTGTCCGAAGATGGCTGATCTCTCCTGTTGTTCCGCTTTCTTTGTACGTTTTTCTTTTTTCGTGTCTAGAGAAACATAAGAGAGCACGTCCGCAGTGGAGTAGTCATCAGTTTCAGGCACGACGATGCCCCGTGCCTACGGTGGTATGCTTTGCTTGTGCGAGATATTGTGGCGTCCAAGCGGGCGCGTTAGTCGCTCGCGGGAGGATTTCCCGCGGGGGCAAAATTTATGGCGCCACCTTCAGGAACTTGGCAAATTTGATGGTGAACCGTTCGATTCTCAAATGTCTGAGTTGTCACCGTTCTTGCGTTTTTTTGCACGTGCATGATGTGCCGCCTGTGGATATTTTCGTGAAGAGCTGCGAGCCTTCCTGCCTCCCGTGAGGGGCGCGGAGGGGGGGGTTTGCTCAGACCTCCATTGATACTCTCAGCAGCCTGTCTGCGTTTGTGAAGAAGGTGGTCTGCGTCGAATCCCTTCGGCGTGCTCTTCTCAGTGAGAATAGATCTACTACAGTACCTTACCACCGCAAGATGGAGCTCGTCACTGCTTGCTGTAATGGGGCAGTTGTTGGCTCCTCAACGGTGCGCAATCTACCGACTGCACAGCTGTACTCGCAGGAAACGGTTACGAAAACATAAATAGTCTAAGACTATATGTGATCCAACACTTGCGACAACCTGTTTTTTGCAGATGCTTTGTTATCGCGTGTAGTAGCCGTCTCTTCAAGTGAAGAATCTAGCAAGGTAACGCGGATGACCTTCCTTCACGACATGCCATGTCAACAGCGGCTGGAGCCGACGTCCGCTGTTGTACTGCAGCAGCACCCAACTCTGTGCGTGTATCCAAGTTTTCTGCCCTTGTTGCTCTGGAACTGCATTCGCTCGGAAGTGCGTTTCTTTGTCACTATTTTTCTCGTGACTCGTCGAATTCGGCTTTGTTAGACGGCGTGGGCCGCAAACTCTGGCACATGTATGGGTGCCCAATGCGTTCGTTATCCAGCCACCCTCTGACTCACTTCATTCCATCCCTGCACATGGGGCTACGCTTTTGTCCAAAGTGCTGAAAAGCTTTATCTAGGAAATTCTATTCCGTTGAGCGGTGGAACTTCGCCACGCCATTTTTTTCATGTGACACGCGGATATTATTTTGTTCCCTTACGTCGAATACGAAGGTACCGCTTCCAGCTCGCTGACAGATGACTGGATAATATTTGTTATTTGTGGAAGACAATTTCTACTACTTCTAATCTAATACTGTGGCCAATATCTGTTCGCTGGTGGCTGGCTCCTTCGCGCTGCAAACGAAAAAAAAAAATCAAGATATGTTTTCCTTTTTCATGTATTCGTTGGGCCGCAGTCATACCTGGTGATACCGCACGCGGTACGCACAACTGGACAGTCAGCAGCGGAGACTAGGAGAAGAAGGGAGAGAAGGTGGGATACAGACAGAGAGAGAGAGGGAGAGAGGGAGAAAAAGGCCTCTGCGCTGCTGTGTTTATTTTTTCCTGGCGTTCAATCTCGCAAGTTCCTGTCCTGGTGAACGTAAATGGGAAAAAAATCTGGAAATCTGTTGCATCCCCATGGTACGAAAAACGAAAGTTCCGGGGTATGAAAGAGAGATCTTCCAAACGGGAGACCGGTTACACATTGATATATGCGCCACCGCCATCTCGCCAGTGTACGCCTCAGACTCTCTCAGCGATATCCAACTCGTCCCCGTTCTACACTGTATGCCCAGAACACAGCTGTTGTCGTCAAAACTTGAACTTGCGGCTGGTTCCCACCACCTCTCTGCTGTCCCGCAGGTTCTCAAAAGCCCACCTGCTGTCACGTCCCACAGATCGGACCAACAGGGAACGAACTAAAGAGGGCACAAACACGGGTACAAGTACAGAGATGGCCAATCCCTACACATCAGAGGTCCCTCTCCCGGCACTGCGAGAGCACTTCGCCACGGCTTTTGTCTCATATCCCAACATGACGGCGGGAAATGCGGCGATCGAGCAGGAGTGCGCGCTGGATCCAGCGATGGCGGAGCTTCGGCAGCACCTACTCCGGCATCGCATCACCTTCTGCGTCTTTGACAGTGAGTTACGCTGTCGTTTGCAGTCGCACAACTTAGCGGCACGCTCTTCGCTACATCATCCTGTTGTCTCTCGTTGTGCTTGTCTAGCAGCAGCAGCAGTCCTACGGCAAGGACCTTGCGCGGTAAATAACTGTCATTTGTAGGAGAGCTTTGTGAGACCCCCTTTCACAACAACGAAAAACCATGCGTCGTCTCCGCACAATAATGGAGAGAGCCGCATCCCCTTCTCTCTGTCGCAGATAATCAATCGCCCGAAACTTCCTCCGTGCCTGCCTGTCGCTGCCGCACATGCGTGCTGCTTGCCCCACCAAGTGGATTTGACCGTAACCAAAATGCACACGAGAGGTGCGTTGCCTCGCGATCCGGACACCATGAGGTCCTACCTCGAATCCGGGCGTGCGACGGATGCGGTCAAGGTGAGCAAAAATCTGTCTTCCGGCTGCTGAACTGGTCTGGTTTGACCTTGACCACACGGGGTTGCATCACTATGGTATGCAAAAAAACAGGGGAGGTCGCACACAACGCAGGTAGCGCGCGGCCTTCTTGTCGGGGAATAAGTAGTCCGAGCGGCCGCAGTGACAAGTGCCATGGGGCTGCATGTGGCCGCGGCCGCAGTCGCCCAGCACGAGGAGGATGCCGAGAGGACGTCGTTTCGATTCCGTCCCCCTCGCATCTATTTGTTGAATTTGGCTCTCACCAGTTCACCAGTCCCTCGATCGTTCAACCTGCTGACAGTTCGTGAATTGGCAACTTCGAAGAGTTAAAGTTTCCACCAACACACACCCACAAGATGGTGTTACGTATGCCACACCACCATCAGATGTTGTCGGACACACCACCAGGTGTTGTCGGAGTTTTTCAGCAGCAAAGTACTATTCTATCTACCACACCTGCTGTCGCATAACGGAGTGTGCCTGCCACGCCTCTGCCACTTGGGCCACGCGACGCTGTGCTTTTCTTGTGTTCATGTGATATGCACGAAGGTCGGATAAATATGATCCGCCAACCTCACATGGGTGATGAGGGGAGCCAGCTTGTTTCAAATTCTTGGGGTCGAATGTCGTGTGTGTCTCTGCCAGCCACACCGCGCCACACCTGTGGGAGAGAAATTTTCAGCGCCGAAGAGCCCGACTATGTTTTGAGTGGAAGAAAAACACCGCAACGCCACCGTTATTGAATTTGTCCTTCATGAAATACCTTCCGATTGTTTTCAACCTACCACCATTTTCCCCACACTGCGGGGCTGCTGTACTTCTGATACTGGTGGTCGTGTACACACATCTAATAGCAGTACGATAGGATGCATGCGGCGGAACAACTGTTGAATAGGTGTATTGTAAAATGATGCGGAACAGGTCTCCGGCGTACAGCATATCAAGACAACAACAACAACAATTGGCTGTGTTTCTTGATGGAATCACAGATATACGTAGATGCCGATGCCATCCAGATAGAGACGACTCGCCCCTGTCCTTAAGTCTTGCATAAACAGCCTACTCTGTAGGCAACCGAGTTTCTGTCTTTGGGACATCATGCTCCTTGTGTTGGAAGTTCATCAACAATCTGGCGCCCTTTTGCTGGCAAGTTGCCTTCTTTCTCCATCCGCGCTTGGACCGGATGAATTTGCAAGCAGCGTCTTTGTCCGTTGGGTCGTTTTTCTAGTCCACTCGAGGCACTCGGTTCAAAGAATAGTGGCCTGTACTTCGTCCAACTTGCCCGTGCTTGTACATCACAATACATTACCCCCAAGTGTTTGACAGCGACAACAACAGTGATATCTGCAAGGAATTTCAGCGTTCTGAATTTTCGCAGTGGTGCATCGGTAGAAAAAGTAATTTTGTAGCGTGCTGAGTTTCTTGTTTGTCTTCAAACAACAAGAGGTGGGGCCCGATCGTATTTGCTTGCAGAACATGTGGGTGAGGGTTGGCTCAGCCGTGTTCGACGTTGAAGGTTGTATGCCTTTAAGCGTCCTCATAAACGGCTCGGAGCTGGAGTTTGATTGGTGAACCAGTTGATTCTTTTCCTGGGCGTCGAAAGCAAAACCTTACTTGTAACCTTTCCTCATCACAACGAACAGTGTGTGCGCAGCCAGGGCATCCGCCCGCGCGGCATTCAATCCCGCTGCTGCCGATCTAAAACCTTCTACTCTTTCGTGTGGAGGGTCCTGCTTCCCTAATTTTTTGGCGCAGATGCATCGATACGCGCACACCTCCCGTTATTGTGTGTTCCTGTCGTTCATCACTTCTTGTTGTAGCTTTTGTTGTCCCGGCTACTGTGGTTGGTACCTGGTATTGTAGCGAGCATGGCGTTTATGCACAAACCCTTCGGTGTTTTTGGACGAAACCAGCCGGGGTTCTTGCAGGGAAAAGGCCACACTTTTTTTTTTTCTCGCCCTCCCTGCCTTTTACATTACTAGCGCTGTTTTTACAGCGAGCATGGCGTTCATGCACGAAGAACCCTTCGGTGTTTTTTTACCACACCAGCCGGGGTACGCTTGCTTGCAGGGAATGCTACACTTTATTTTTTCTTTCTCGCCCTTTCTGCCTTTTACCGTACTTGCTCTGTTTTTGTCCGACAGGATAGCCCTATCCCTCGGTGGCATTGAAGTCGAGGTTTGTGTGCCCATGAATAAGGCTATCCGTTTGTTCCTTGGGTGTTGTATGACAGGACGAAGTCGCCGGTGGTGTGGCTGCTGTGACAAGTCTAACTCACGTCTGCGCACATGCTTCGCCAGGAGGTTGTTGCGATGTATTCAAATATACTTCTTCCCAGCGGCAACGTTCTACGTGGTCTCTTACTTGTTGCTCCTCATGAATGTCCGGTTCGCAAGGTCGCTTCTTTGTGACCCCGGTTTTCCGAAGTACAACAGCATGTGTTTCGTAAGCAAAACGAACGCCGTGAGCACAAGCTGTTCACGTGGTTGAGACCATACGTCTCTTCGAACGAGCGGCCGCCCACCACTCACAACAAGGTCTCGGCCGTCACGTGCGCACAAAATTTTCCCCTCCTTGTTCACCGCGCTTTCACGTGCATCTTTAAATACCTTCGTATCAAGTGTCCCCTTGACTTTGGAGGAGGTGGTATGGCGTGCAGAAGTACATCTTTTTGTCTTGTTCAATAATTTAGGATATGGACCATCATCAGGAAAAGTACGTGCCATAACCACCGCGCGCCCCTTAGATTGATTCTCAGGCGCCGGTTTTATCCACACAGTTTTAAAGGGCGCGACAAACAAGTGACACGCACAAGGAAGGCTGTACAAGAGTGATCTTTCCGGAACCACCGTTTTCGTCATTGGCAGCCTCTTGTCTGTAGAAGGTCCGTTTTGGGGCGTGTCCGATGGCAGGCACTGTTCGAGAGGTCGAGGGCATGCATGCGAGCGATGACATCGGAGCCCCCGCCGTACGGTGCCCGAGCTGTTCCGAGTTCGATTCTGACGCTCGGGCATATCGACGTTTTGTTGAGTTCGGGCCCGTCTTCCAGCCACAAATAACCTTCGAGAATCGGGGATCTACAGACTGCCGGCATTGTCCGAAGTCGTGGAGAACGTTTCCCCAAAAAATCATTTCGATTGATTTACCTGTTGCCCCCCTAGATCCACCGGTTTCTTCCCCTTTCGGCCGAAGGCATTGCCCCTACGTGACCATTCTCAACACTCTCGGAGGCTCGCGTCCCACACCCCATGCGAAAGGTTTCCGACACCCACGGAGAAAGTACTGATCTCACCACCCATGGAAAATTCGTCCATGAACTGGAGACCGCGCTCCGGGAAAACATCGTTTTCGCACACCGGATAACGCGTGAAGGCGCAACTTGCTAGCTACCACTTGCTTCAGACGGCCTGTTCTACCATAGCCATCTCTTGGATCGTTCTATCCTCGGTGTTTTTGTGTTTTGCGATGCCATTCATCAAGAACAGTTTTTTTCGCGGTGCGGGCATTTTATTTTTTTCGAAACACAGAACAATTTTTTTTTGTGGGTCATGTGACGCAATATGGCATTGTTTTGCAGTCCGTATTCCCATTACTTACATCATCGTTTGGCACGCAAGGACGCCAACCCGACTTCGTTTGTAGCATTTTTTGCTTTTGTGTTTATTAGCTCTCTCGGCTTCCACGGGATACAACCAACAGGGTCACGCGCCCTCTAGTACCGGCCGGGGTAGCTTGTCTCCCGCCGGCGGCATGCGCCCGTGGTTGTCATTCCCCTGCCAACCATCGTTTAGCCGAGGGCACGGGTGGTTTTGCACCGAGGGTTGGCTCGGTCTTGTTGGTGATTTGGGCTGTGAGGGAGCGGCAGCAAGTTGCGCCCTTCCTTCGATCTTGTCCGTGTTGGTCACCGATGTTTTTCACCGAGCGTGAATTCCGCCTTTGTTTCTGACGGCAAGCGAGGTCGCGGGGCTACTAGTCGCTTCCGGCGTTTATGTCGGGGGACCCCCGTGTGATGTGGACTCGGGCTCCGAAGATGTTCCAAGGTGGCGGGTACATTTTCGCCCCAAGATGGGGTGACAACGGTTAATTCTTGGGGGCAAATAGATTAAGCGAATCAGTGTTGACGGAACCATACCCGCGACTTGCGGATGGATACATGGCTGTGAGGCCGAGGGTCTGGTCAAACCGGCGGGCATGATTTGCGCTTTCGCTGCTGCGATTTCCTGCTAACTCATGATCTCCCCCATCTCCCGAATTTGTTTTCATCCTTTTCCCACTGCTGTGGGCCGTTTCCGTCTCGCGCCCAGACGATGAAGCTTTGCCGAGCCCTGGGCCTCACCGTCGGGATCGCGACGTTCCAGAGAGAGGTGGACGACTCGGCGCACATTGGCGGCTCGCACCTTGTCCGCCGTGTCCTCGGGGCGATCGGTGCCGGGGACCTGGTGAGCGACCGGGATGTGGTCGCCCTGACCTCCTCGCAGTACTCGGAGATGATCCGGCACCAGGAGAGCTACACCAAGAATGACATGATCCGCGTGCTGTTCGAGAGGCGGGGGGAGGCGTACTCCCCGGGGAACACCCTGCTGATCGACGACACCCGGCGGAACGTCGAGGCATTCGTTAGGATAGGCGGCCACGGGCTCCTCGTGGAGGGGGGCCAGGGGTTGATCCTGCGGAACGCGAAGGTTCGTACACGCTGCTGGTGGTAGATAGGCCCGGTGTTTTCGATTGGCTGTAACAAGCAGGCCGTGGGTTGGACGAGGTTCCATTGTTCCGTTGTTGTGGCGTTGTGGTATGTATTGTCTGTGGTCTCGTGTTGGCGTGAGCATACCGAGGAAGAGGGCAACAACAGTGTTACAGTACCGCAATTTTTCGTGTTTGTTGGATGAACCTGACGCCCTGTCGGGTTTTTTGCAACGACTCGCAATATCCCTCTCGCGCATTTCCCACTGCCTCCCTGGCTGTTCGTCGAATGTCGCTCATTCGATTAGGACCCACGCTCCTCTCTTTGATTCTCACTCCTTCTCATACCGATTTGAGGTTAGCGCTATGCTCGCTCTGAAGAGGCGCAACATATTGTCTCTAAACGTGTACGAGCCTGCATGACACCATGACACCAAGATTGCTGCTGCATATGTATGACATAATTTTACCCACACCTGCACTTGGTACGCGCGGCTAAGGACAAATAAATTCAGCTGCAAGGTGCGTTCTTTCTCCCTTCCCGACTGGGTTCGCAAAAACTGGTGGGTATGATTGACGCCGTTTTTTTTTTTGTCCGGACGCCGTTTGGGACAGGTGGTCGAGCCCAGCTGTACATTTGTGCCAGGGTTGACGTTTTCCTCGTCGGCACACCACTCTACAACAGCAACAACGTCGGCATCGGTGACCTCCCAGCACCATCAGAATGAGGGTGGTACGTATCCGGATCACCGGCAGCAGCAGCAGCAGCGTCAACACCAGCAGTACCCGCAGCAGCCTCCTCCGGCTGCAGGATATGGGTACGGGTACTACTGAAGTCGGTTTGGTGGGTAGGAGGATGGGCAGGTCGCTGCCGCGTGCGTGTTTCAATTTCGGCGGATTTTGTTGTTCCGAAACATTTAGGCGACGCGCGCGAGGGGAGTGTTGCAAAGAGGGGCGGGGTCTTGGCTGACAGGTTGGTTCGGTCGGGACCCCGACACGTTGCGTCCGGGGTATGTGCGATGTTGATAGCGCCTGGGAAGGGCCCTTGCGGTTTGAGAACCCCGACGGTGTTGGTGGCGTGTCAGGGGCGAGAGGAGGAGGAAGTAAGAGGCTTGCTTATCCACGCGGTTGGCATGTAGCGAGCGGTTCACTTCCTTGGGCGGGCGATGCGATGGGAGGGCGGAACTCCGTGGAGCGGGAGGCGGCAGGCAACGGAGCGTATCATCGAATAGCGATTGCAAGAGAGAAGCTCTCAAATTTTTCCATGTGTGTTGTTTCAAATAGCTTTAGTCGTGCTCTATACGATGCGCTGTTTCCGCCGAACGTGACCTCATATAGCATTACGTCTCTTTTCTCTACGTGTCTCGACGGTGCATACCGTCCATGCGTTTCCCCCTCTGAATACCGCTGTGTTATTTTGAATTGCCTCTCGAAGATCGATCGCCTCACGACGATTGCCAAGGGCTAGGGTTTACGGTCTATTTCTCCGAATGTTGTCCCTAGGATGAGGGAGTGAACGCTGCTCGTTGATCTGCATCACTTTTTTTGTTGTCGCCACAAGATTTCGAACGGGTTCGGCGTTATCCTTGGCGCATGAGGTTGAATCGTATTGAGCTTCAGCTTTTTAACCCTTGCCCGTCATGCGTGTCCACGACGAGAAGACGTGTTGTCGCGCGGGCCACTACCAATCCCTGCGTTGCCACTAGAGTCACACCGCATTTTGACACGCGGCTGTGATGTAGTTGAGGAGCTTCGATGCCTATTGTTTTGTTCGACATCCCCGTGTTGGCCACAGGCTGGGAGTTGAGGCCAAGGCAGCGACCTTTACTCGGGATGGGGAGGCGCCGATTGGGGTGGGGGGGTGGGTGGGGGGCCATTCCTTTTGTGTTCATTTACAACGGTATGATTCACTCGTTTGTTGTGCGTTGGTATGGTCGACAGGAGCTCTTGGTCCCTGTTGGGGGGATTCTTCAACCGTCACGATTCCTATGTCTGCTGCAAGTAGACATCGGGGCGAATTTATATTTTTCGGGGCCACAGCTTGACATCACTGCTGTCTGCAGCTAGTGTATAGTGCATTTCTCTGAGGGGTACGCGGAGTAGATGCTTTCGGCTTTCTTTGGCGTAACGAAACCGTGGGTTGGTGGCGTCCCTAGCGCGGAAGCCAGATAACCTCCGTCGGTACCCCTTCCGGCTGATGATTCTGGGCTCTTGTCCATCAACCATGCCGGTAGCACCGAGTTTTTCAGGTGTGCCCTCTAGACAGGAGAAACAGTGGCCTTCCTGTATTCCCGCCATTAGGTAGCCATTTGGAGACGTTTACGACGGTACGCCGGGTCGAATGTCACATCCGATTTTCACTCGGGTTTTGCCCCGCACGGCTTGTGTTGTGTGAGTTTTCTCGTGTGTCCCCCTCTTCGTTCATATCTTGTAATTTTGCTTCCTCTGTTGCTTTCGTTACATTCGCCGGCATGCTATGCCCAGGCTAGAGCAGATTCGGCTGCCTCCGGGGGGCTAGGGAGTTTGTTTCTGGTATGTTTTTGTTGTTGAACTTTTATTTTATTTTGTTTCATACGACCGCATGTTGTGTCCGGCCGGGAGAAGCGTGGTCTGGCTCCATGGGGCTTCGGCCTGGTGGGTCTAGCCCCTGAGAGTATTTTTTTCTTATCCTTCAAGTGGGTGTATATCGTACAACCCCGGACTCCTAGCGCCGCGTACTCGAGCAGCATTGCGCTGTCTGACCTCCCTCGATCGTTGGGCACAAAAGGACCGTTTCGACCTTCGAAGCGGCAGGGCTAGCAGCGGCGGTTGCAAGCAATCGTGAGGAGGGGAGATGAAGGCGGAGATCGCACGCAAGAAATGTTTGTAGAGTACTGCTGAAGGTACTTAATTTGAAAAGGGGTGATTCTGCGGGTTCGCTGTTGTGTGTTCTTGGTGTGATCGGGTGGCTTTTGCTTCGTTCTCTGCGCTGGTGTACTTGTCCGTCTGGAAACGGTCGTGGTTGTGTGGGGTGTGTGTTTATCTTGAAGTTTGCATCTACAGCGCTACTCGGCGGACCAATGAATGACCGACTGATTCTTTGCGGTAGCGCACACTTTTCGAGCCCGCGGGCTACTTCGACAGGTGGGCCGCGCAGGAAATTGAGTGAGTGGTGAGTGTTCGTCCAGAAGGAAGCGCCCTCCGTGGTGTCGTTACGCTCTTTTACATTGTTTGGCTCTGGTGAAGCAGGGATTGGTTTGCTCATGTCGCTGTGAAGGTGGGTGGTGCGCCACGATGGCATGAAGGCGCATTGCAACCCCTAGTGTGGGTTTTGATAGATGCTGCGATGGTAAAAAGACGCGTTGGGGAGCGCGCGGGGGGGGGAGGTGCACACATTTACCAGAGAAATAAATACTGCAAATGACTGGCCATGGCCAACGAAATACCGTGTCTGTTGCTGAGAAAGATTAGGTTGAGATGTATGATCCTGCATGACATGAGAGAGCCGAAAGAGCAGATGAAGCCAAAACTATGTATGAGGGAGCTTCGTGTGCCGGGGTCAACCAGGAGTCAACCAGGTGTAATATTGCCAGTTGAAAAGGTAGGCACGTGAGAAGATTGATGCACGAAAGGTGGGCAAGGGTGATAGTTCTGTTACTGATGAGCAGTTGTTTTGTTGGACGGAGCTTAAGATAGCGAATAGGGGTCGTGGTGATGACGCGAACGCGCCAGCGGATATGTGCAAGGTTAGGGGGATGGTGAAATTGCTGTTGTACCGTTGTGAAACGACGGACAATATAGAAGGAGAAACAACGAAGATGAAACCGCAAAAGCGTTGAAACGAACCCGTGCTTCATTTTCACTCTGTTAGCTTGTCGTGCCGACTGGGACAGAAAGAGCACGAATCTGCCCGTTTCTTATCCCCACGTGCATCTGTTGTTTCTGTCATGCCCATTTGCAAGTCTCTTCATCCATTCTTCACCATTTATGTGGTCAGATGGTTCCAGCTACAGCAGTATGTGGGGAACGAAGAACTTGATCACTTCACATCCATTCACACTGCAAGGGTATCGCGAGGTGCTTGCCGACAATATATCGCGTTGTTCCAGATGGACACGATACACACCAACACATCACGGACGAAAACACGAAAATCGTTTGGTGTTGTGGTGAAAGGCTCCAGAAGGTTGTCATCGGAGGATCGCACGGGAGACGTGAAGCAACGCCGTGACTGCTCTTGAATCTGACGGCCGGACATATGTTTTCCACGCTGCTCGGAGGCAGGTCTACGAGATGCGCGACAGTCTACTGCAAATAGGCTTCCCTCAGCTCTCAGTTCTACTTTTACATTCATAGAGAGAGCAAAACGGCTTAATGTCTCACTACACGCGAATGTATGTGAACGTCGTACGTGTGGGTACTCTGTGGGCGGATAGTCTATACCTCCGTTGACTCCATGAAGACCAAACACAAGGTGAATACACTGCCCATGACCTACCTCAGCATATCCTTGTGTTTTCGCGATTCCCTGCGAAGAAGCCCCTCCCTGTCTGCCTGGCCTACTCGCAGCGTACACCCACACGCACTTATTGCTTTCAGTATAGATAGCAGGTTTCAACACCAGGTAAGGAATGAAGAATTTGATCACTTACCGAAAAAATACAATCTAATATATATATTCTATCTTAGACTTTTTTCTATAGATAGAGATGGATTTGTTGTGTGATATTAAGAAAAAAAAAAAAAGTTTCAGAAGTGATTGTTTGCCACGACAAAATGCCCCCGCTTCTCTGCAGAGACAAGAGAGATGAGGCACACACACACACCATCACCACGACGGACGCATCACGGACGGACACCAAACATCCCCGTCGTGGTACACGGCACATCAGGTTGGTGATCAGTGGAAGATTGTCCGAGGGAGAGGAAAAGCAACGCTGAGGATTGTTCTTGGGCAACCCATCTCACGGCGGCGAACCACTTTGGTTTCAGGTAGTCCCAGTCTTTCGGAGGTACATTTCTGCTGTAGGTCCTCGAACGGCGAGGCAGCTTAAGCGCACGGCCCGCTAGAAGCACATCGAAGCGTGTCAACGGATGCAAAGAGAGGGTCTAGCACGCAGAGAGCGGGTTTACGGCAGAGAGGATCAGCGCAGAGTGAAACGTATCAGCAGAGAGGAGCAGCGCAGAGTGAAACGTGTTTCCAAGTGAATTAGAACAGGGTGCAGTTGGTATGTGCATGTGAGTTCGAGAACCACCTGCTCTGCACAACCAACAAAGAAGGCTCGTTCTTCACAACATCCAACGTGTTGCTGCTGGTTTGAGGTGTGCAGTTCACACGTCGGCTATCCTCGAACGGATATGAGCGAAAGTGGCAAGACTGCTCCTGCTGCTCCTGTTAGCCGGGACGAGAATGAGACCCTAGCCCAGCTCCCGCTGTTCGCCTCCAGCTTGGCGGCCAAAAGAGGACGAACATACGCGCGTCCCGCCAAACCAAGGAGTCGCAGCAGGACCACCACCAAGAAGGAGAACCGTCGAATGAGCAAGAGCTCGAGCAACGAAAATAGCTCAAACAGCAAGCCGAACAGCAGGAGCAGCTCCAGAAACAGCAGCAGCATCAGCAGAAGAAGCAGCAGCGGCAGAAGCAACAGAGGGTCGAGTGATGCGTATGAGGTCCCCCGATGCGCGCTGTGAGTGTGCCTCAGTTATAATCGTTCTTGCGGCTATGCCGTAGATTGCATCGTCGATTGGATGTGATCTTCACACGACGAAGGGAAAAAGCAAGGATGCATTGCATTGTGAACCAGCGCCTAACTCTTGGTGCCGGCGTCGCCTTTGTCACCGATCCTTCTCTCTTTCTACTCAAGTAACGGATTATTTTCGGGCGTTCGGGCAAGTGGGAATATTCCCTCCACCCTCAGAGCCGGATTAATCGATTCGGGATGCTACTCTGTGGTTCAAGGCGACAGTGAGAGAGACAGGGATATGGAGACAGACGAACTGACATTGCAGCGTGGGTGGAGAAAGAGAGAAACAGGGGGAGAGAGAGAGAGAGAGCGAGCGAGAGAGAGCGAGAGACAGAGAGACGGAGAGAGAGATAGAGAGACAGAGAGAGAGAGAGACAGAGAGAGAGAGATCAACACATTTCTCGACAGTTGCACATTCAATCCTAATAATATTGCAGCCCCAGAGTCGCTCAACAGACCAGTGTAGGGAACCAAGGCAACACCAATTAGTTCGTCGACGAGTTGGTTGCATCTTGATAATGGATGCTGATGTCCCTGACCAAGCCACAGAATACTGCAGCAGCAGTGAATTACTCACTCCACCTTCTTTGCCACACAACACGTATACATCACAAACTTTTTACTGCCTGCATGTCAGATCACGGCAGCTGCAGTGAATAGCCCACTCCACTTTCTTGACCACACAAGTCTACATCACTAATTCTCTGCCTGTACGGGCGGATTTACCCCTGATACATGCAGGCAGACACTGGGTGGCAGCAGTGGCAGCGGTACGGCCGGGCCCCTCAATGGAGGCATGTTTCAGGCCCAGAACTCCCGTCCGGCGAGCAGCAAGAGCAAGGCCACGCTGAAGAAGATGAAAGGCTACGGGGGGAAGCTGTTTTACGACAAGTGAGGCAGTCAAGGGTTGGTTCCATGTTGTTAAAAATAGGGGCGAGTGCCATGACGCACCCACCGCATTCACACTGCTACTGCTGCTGCCTTCTGCTGCTGTCGAAACAGGCTATTTCGAAAAGGTGGTCTTTGTTATGACACGCCCAAAGGTAGCTCGAGGCTAGAATAAACGAGGCGACTGTTGGAAAGAACGCTTTTTTGGCAAACACTGTAAAAGAACTGACGAAGAGGAAGAGAAAATGGGAATGTTGACCCTGCGGGTGCTGCTGAAGGGACTTGTCGAAAGTGAATACCTCCACAAACATACCCGCCCATAATCGACAGGATTGAGTGCGTGCATGCTATGAGACGAAGTGCCGTCACATTCGGCGTGTCACGACGGGCTGAACACACTACGTCCCACCAATAAATCGCAACCCTTCTTGTTGCGTTCACTACAGGAGTGACTGCAATCACTGCTGAGTGAGTCCCTCCCTCCCTCTCTCCATGCTTCCTCCCTTCCTCCATCCCTCCCTCCCTCGCTCCCTACCTTCCTTCCTTCCTCCCTCCCTTCCTCCCTCACTAGCTCCCTCACTCCACCACTCCACAACTCCACCACAACCCGGCAACTCACTCACTCACTCTCCGGCACGGTGCAGGTGCTACCTCAGTAGCAGCGACGATGAGAGAGGCAGCGATGGCACGCCAGATGGGAAGACAACACTGCCGTGGGAACTTTCAACCCCCGAAGACGGCGGTGGAGAAGACAATGGCAACGATGCCGACGATTGTGCCCCGGTGAGGAACGTTGCAGAGAATCAGCCGCCGAACTCTCGTTCCTCATTTCTCATTGACCGACCGGGTGCTTGATTTTGTGTATGCAGGCACGAGCTACCCATCTGTATTTCACAAGCGGTCATCACCTCGATTCTGGTTCCCGCGGGGGGGTGGTTCTTTTGGCGATTCACTTCCTTCCCCTCTCTCTCGCACTCGCTCTCTGCCCCTCTATCTTCTTGAATGATACTGTGGCAAAAGGCCAAGAGGGCAAAGACGAAGGCTGCGATCGCTTCGTCTATGGCAACTATTCCCAAGAAGAAGCCCCTCCATATGGTGTCGTCCACTTCGAGCGTCCTCGGCAATGGCAGCAGCAGCAGCCGCAGTAGCAAGAGAGGTGGCGCCACCGGTGGCGGCAGCGGTAGCAATCGCGGCAAGGTACGCTGAGTCCCCGTGGCTCACCGCTTCACCTACATAGTGAGTGAGTCTCGCATGTGATGGCATGGTAGAAAGCCGCCGTCGTAGACACCATTGGTGGGGTGAAATTCGAAGTGAGTGTTGTTGAATGAGGTGGTGTTCTTCACGTTTGTTGGTTGGGTGCCTGGTAGGCGAAAAGGTCTCCACGTACATGAAGGGGGGGGAGAGAGAGTTTGTTGTCTTCAGGTACATGTACTTAGGGTATGGCGTGTGCACCGCAGTGCCGAATGTGTTCGTGTTTGTCCGTACGATACGTATCTCCAACATGTTCAAATGTGATTTTTCAGTATTGACGGTTGCATTGTCTACATATAGTCCGAAGTACTTCGTAGCAGTGGTGCGGTAGATTTCAGACCGTGTGAACGAGAATACCGAAGATACAACAGCTTCGATGTGGGGAAGGGTTTAGCTGAGCGAGGCAGGGTGCAACCTAATGAAATGTTCAGTATCTCCGACCAATGAAGGGGGGATGGGCAGTCAACGAGGTTGTTGTTGCAGTATCGGCTCCAATATTCTATCCCATTGTGAAACGATGAGGGACACAAGACATTGTATGTAAAGACACAGACTAGGTATGAATACGGGGGGGGGGGGGGG
>CACKRE030005260.1:40202-51282 GCA_902602495.3 Ectocarpus sp. CCAP 1310/34
TGACTCCGCGAGTACCTCACGGTGCTTCGCGCTTGGTGATGTGAGAGCCTGGTCCGGTGAGAACCCGGCGTGCTCCGTCCCGGCTTTGTAGGGATGCGANGTGTCAGCCGCATGCAATACACTACCTGAGCAATGTCATCTACGAATCGGACAGGCGACTTGAACACACCATAGGATCGACAGTGAAAAATACGATACACACTGTCTGATTCAAAATTCCCTGCAAGCTGCATGAAATACCATCCAGGAACTTCTGGCATCTTCATGTGCGTCTCGTGTGACACCTGCACCGGGTTAGCTCCGAAGAAATGCGAATAGAGAGAGGGGGGGGGTGTTACGCGATGAAGGGTAGTGCACGGCGGTGCCTGGCGGTGCGTGGATAGACATACATCAAATACGCATGCGCGCAGATTTTGGGGTTGAGTGGCGAACATGGGGGCGCGTGCGGCGGTGACAAGGAAAAGGAGCCCCATGGGTGCGATTTGACACGGAACGTCGTTTTGGCGGGGATGGATAGATATGGCCACAACACCCGTGTGCGAAGGTGTACCGATTCTGGTAAAGGTCAATCGACGGATACCCTGCGAATCGGGTCCTCCTTAACATCCTCCACCCACAGAATTTACCCCCACTGGGAACCTCTTGTGGCCAGGACGGGTATTTCGATGGAAGTGTCACAAGGTTCTTGGTAAGGATCGACTCCAAGGTGCTCTCAGGGCTGACACACGATTGTGTCCAAGGGGAAACGCCAAAGGAGAAAAAATATGCACCCAAGGAGATTTGAACAAATGTTCTGCTGGCCACATGTATGTGCAAAGTGCATCCGTTCTGGAAAAATTCAATCGACGACCACCATGCGAATCGGGTCCTCCTTAATACGTGCACGCCAAGTTTGGGGGCGAGACACGTGTGCCGGGAGCAACCCGGCAGCGAAACGTGCTGAAGAGAATAGCTTTTGAGCGGTACAGAATCAAGAACATTCTTTCAGATCCCATTTTGAAATTTGTATCCCCGCCCTGAAAGAGCAAAAAAAATCATGAAATCTTTATACTATTTTGCCTCTTTCTATTTTCCTCTCGTTTTGGAGGGATGCCCCACTGCCGCCGTGTGGTACTGAGAGTGAGTATGCTCGGATGGCGAGTCTTGCCACACCAAAAGTTGATTGTCAAGAATTTCGAGCTTGCCAGGATCCGAAGCCCGGCCTGGCCCCGGAAAAATAAAATCGCAGATGACAAACTACTGTTGCGATTCCAAAAAAAGACGCTCCCTGAGCATTTTTTCGGAAACCGTGAAAACTTGACGTAGGGCGTGCACTGAAGTTGTCATGGCGCCGGTACCTTCGTGCACCCGCGCTACTCGCTCCCTCTTGTTTCACGTTTTCCCAAAAGAAACGTGAAACAATGTATTTGCTAGGGCGTTGTCTCGTGGATGGCCGACACATTCCCGGAACCAATCTGTATTGGTGATCAGCACTTTGTTGGTGACCGGCACATAAATCGTACGTACGCACACTTGGATCGTAGGTTCATTTTACCAACAGGGACAAGTTGTGTTGGTGACGGGCACCTCAATCATGCGTACGCACACTTGAATTGTACGTTCACTCTACCGGCACGCATCTGTATTGTGACCGGCACCTAATGATACGTACGCACACTTGAATCGTAGGTCCACTTGAAAGGTAAACTACGCGGGGTGCAGCAAGCCCGTCCTGGGCGTTACTTGGGGCACTGGGTAGTCGGCCGTGTTAGGCCGAGAGAGAGAGGTAGTGAGAGAGGTGGAGAGAGAGTGCGAGAAGGAAACTTCATAGGAGAGAGACGGCGGCGGCGGTGGAGATAGAGAAGGAAGAAGTGCGTAGCACGCACACAAGCCTCATCGCACCAACCACGCCAAAAGGGTCCCCGTGACTGCGCCGGTGGTACCCTACAACACACGAAATTTCCAACACGTATCCCCCTGGGATCCTCACGACCAGATACTGCTGTTGCGAATATATCTAACATCCCCCCTGCTCGCAGCAGTTTCTCACTGAAAACTTCGCTAACACCCGATATCTCAACCAAAAGAGGTCTTTCCCAGAACGTTAGTCATCAAGATTACTTCCAAATGCAAGAAAGTGAAAAGAATACCAAGAAACTTGAATGCTTCATCGCGCACAGTTAATACCTCATGCGCGGGAAACAAGCAAAACCAAAACACAACCTATTGGAAAAACAATGAACACTCATGCCAAATTCATCACAAAATCACGGTGAGACTCGAAAGTGTCCTTCGGCAAGGACTTCGTAAGAAACTCTGCACGCTGGTATGGCGACGGCACGTGGATCACCGAAATTTCCTTCGTCTCTACCAGTTCCTTGAAAACATGGTGCCTTACATCTATGTGCTTCGAGTTCGAGTTTGAGATGGGGTTCTGCGCTAGTTGAATCGCCCCCTGGTTGTCCTCGAAGACTGGGATGCACGGCATGCCGACCTGCGGCAACATGAAACGCCAAATCTGCCTCAAGAACAAGATCTCCTTCACTACGTCCCCAAGCGCAACGTACTCTGCTTCTGTCGTCGAAAGCGTAACACACTTCTGCGTTCTGGAAAACCAAGACACGGCGCCTCCTCAACACGTCACGATCCCCCCTGATACCGACCTACGGTCTGCTGCCTTGCTTGCAAAGTCCGCATCAGCGTATCCCTGCAAGNCTGCCTTGCGTGCAAAGTCCGCATCAGCGTACCCCTGCAAGCTGAATACCTCTACCGTACCTCTCTGAAATGAAATACCGAAGTGACTCGTCCTCCTCGCATACCCAAAAATGCCTATCGCTGCATCCCAGTGGACCTGCTTTGGAGATAAGCAATGCCTAGCTACTGTCCTTACATTCGCAATGTCTGGTCTTGTCTGAGTCGCCAGCCACATCAAAGATCCGACTGGTTCACGAAACGGATAGTCTGTCTCTATCTCATCCGCATCAAAATCAGAAAGCTTCACCCCCGAGGACATCGGAACGCTCTTACCTTCCACAATTCCATACTCTGCTGCTAGCTCATCCGTGAAAGTCTGCTGAGAAATCGTCAATCGACCGGACTCCTTGTTCCTCTCGTATAGCACCCAGAATAACATCTCAACTCTTCCAGGTTCTTCACTGGCACGGACTTGCTGAGGTCGGCGCCAAACTTGTCACATCTCTCCCTCTCTCCCACAGCAAAAATGTCATCTACATGTACTTCCGAAATCAAAACAACAAATCCATCCCCAATCAAACGAAACACACAAGCATCGGCCATGCACTGCTCAAAACCTTACGCCACCAAGCACATCTTCAGCATTGCATGCCACTGCCTAGATGCCTGTCTAAAGCAATATAGACTCTTGGCTAGTTTTACAATCATTCCAGATAGAGCTCCACATCCCTGCGGCAAACGCATGTACACGTCTTCCTCCAACTCCGAACGCACAAGAGCTTGCTCAATATGGAAATGACACAAGTCGAGGTTCAACTCGCACGCCAAAGCAGCCAATATCCTAACACACAAAACAGAAACGGTAGGCGCGTACAACTCTCCAAAGCCAATGTACTCTCTCTGCATATCACCTCTCGCTACAAGTCTCGAATTAACCTTAATGGGCCATCCAAACTCATCTGCCTTCCAATCGAATACCCACTTAGCGTTAATTGCGTTCTCCACTAATGGCTACTTCGCCGGAGTAAAAGACCCCGGATCCAACAAGCCATAAAACTCCCTTTTCNGGCTACTTCGCCGGAGTAAAAGCCCCCGGATCCAACAAGCCATAAAACTCCCTTTTCGTGGAGTCGCTCCACAGGTGCCGGTGCTCCAACGCCATCGCCTCTTTGTAGCTCTTTGGAACACGAAGGTCGCTGGCCTGGCAGTGCGGAAGGTAAGGGCGTTGCTCCGGCGGGCGCTGGTCTCGCAGCGTGGCGTCGATGTCTTCCCGGTTGGCGAGGAGCGTGGCACATGTGAGTGGAAAGCCCGCTCCTCCAGCCTCCGGATCCACCGCTGCGAGTGCTTCCGCCTGCTCTCCGCCCCCCGCTCCCTCCGGCTCTCCAACCTCTGCCCCCTCCAGCTCTCTGCGCTCCTCATCCACCGCGCTCCGAGCCTCCAGCATCGACACCAGAGTGTTCTTGTCCAGCATCGAGATGAGTCCTGTGCTGTGCCTTGTGCCCGATCTCGTACGGCTTGGCAGCCGCGGGTCTGTCATACCCTCGGCCTTTGTACCCGGGCGAAGCTGCCGCATGGCGTGAGCCGCAAGCGGGGGCATCGCGGGGTCCGGCGGCGGCGGCGGCTGGTCTGGATCGGGGGTCGCCGACGGTGACGGCGAAGCGGCAGAAGACGGCTGGCCAGGAGCGGGCGTCGCCGACGGTGACGACGAAGCGGGTGAGGTCGGCTGTGAAGGCGTGGGAGCGGGCGGCGGCGTGGTCGTTGGCGGCGGCGTTGCGGCAGGTGGCGAAGCGGCAGCGGGAGAGGGAGCGGGAGCGGGCGACGGCGTGAGCGCTGGCGGCGGCGGTGCGGCGGTCGAAGGCGTCGGTGCTGGGCCGAAGTTGATCGAGACGACCGGCGGCGTGAACGGGGGGGGTGTCGGCGCAGCGGTGATACCAGCGGAACCCCCCTCGCCGGCTGGCGCCGACGTCACCCACGACACGTTGTTGGTGTAGACGACGCGGCCGGTGGACGCCTTGAGGACCTTGACGGTGCCGCTCGGGTGGTTTTCGCCGCCGTTCAGGTAGTAGCAGAGGGTGGCCTGGTCGTCGAGCTTGGTGCGGCGATCCTCGCGCATGAAGCCGGGCTGGAAGAACGGCAGCACGCGGAACGGCCCTTGCTCGCCGGTGAACATCTCGTGCGGCGAGCGCCGCCCGGGGTTGGCCTTGATGACGGACTGGTTGAGAGCGTCGGCGACCCATTCCGCCGATTCCATCCTAAGACGGTCACTGCACTCGTCGAGGCCGGGGATGGAGGCGAAGTCGACGTTGAACACACGGCCAGCGCTGCGGCGGGCGGCCATGCCAGCCTTCATGATGCGCCAGATGGCGCTTTCGACGACGCCGTTGTACTGCGGGACGCCAGGCGGGGTGAACTCGACGTTGATGCCGTTGTCGTCGCAGAAGCGCCGGAAATCGCCGCGGGTCCACTCTGTGCCGTTGTCGACGCGGAAACATTCGATTCGTCCGAGGTCGTACCGCCCCACGTCCGCCAGCAGCCTTTTCGTTGCCGCCAGCGCGTCGGACTTCCGCCGGAGACCGTAGACTTTGTTCCACCGCGAGGCGCTGTCCACGGCGACGAACAGGTAGAGGTTGCCGCCCAGGGAAGGCACCAGCGGTCCACACAGGCACACACCGGTCGCCCCGGTGGTCTAGTGGGTAGCCTCGCAGCCTGCTAAGGGCCAGGTCATGGGTTCGAGTCCCGGCAGGGAGAGTATTTTCTCACTAAATAAATCCTGGTCTAGGATGAAAGCGATGCGCTGCAAAGCTCGTTTGATAGTAAACCATAATCGACTTCGTAAGTCGCAAGGGAAGGGATTGCTGTACCCTTCTCGCGATAAAAATACCTCAGGCATGAACCGCAGGAGGGGGTCCAACCTGTCCTATGTGACCCCGGTTGGGTCGTCTAGCCAGTAGAAGTGGAGGATAGGGGCCAGAGGGGCAGACGGCAGAGTCCAATGATGGGAGAGAAACAAACAAAAAACAAACAACAGGTCCAGGTGAACACGCCCGAGTGGCTTAAACGCCCGCGCTCCCGGCCCCCGCGGCACCGACACTTGCCTGCCCTTCGCCCTCATGCAGTCCGTGCACGGTTCCAGCTTGCCCGTGAGCATGATGCCTTTCTGCTGGACAGTTTCTCTCAAAAGAGGCTCGCAAGCGTGGGCAAAGGAGCGGTGGAAGNGGTCCAGGTGAACACGCCCGAGTGGCTTAAACGCCCGCGCTCCCGGCCCCCGCGGCACCGACACTTGCCTGCCCTTCGCCCTCATGCAGTCCGTGCACGGTTCCAGCTTGCCCGTGAGCATGATGCCTTTCTGCTGGACAGTTTCTCTCAAAAGAGGCTCGCAAGCGTGGGCAAAGGAGCGGTGGAAGCGGTTAATGTCAACGAACTTTTCAGTTGAACCAAGAGCAAACGGGGACGCACCAGGGCCAAGCGCGGCCGCACCCAAGTCAAAATCAGCACCCTCATCTATGCTATCCAAAACACCAGCCACATTCGCAGCGTCACTCTCTGGGACAAACACGGGGGAAAAATCTTGATATGGGGTGTCATCATAGCCATCCATGAGCTGCTCGTTGGTAAGCACACTCGTATCTCCAAGATCCATACCCGGAAAAGTATCCACACACACAAACTCGGACGCCGAAGGAGGTATTGCATTGGCAGAGTCGGCAGGCGGGACGCTCTCACTCGAAGGTATTACGCTAGCATCGCCAGCGGGCGGAAAGCACAACAAGGACACCCATGATTCCGCGGAGCCCCCTTTTTGGGAAAAACACGCGGAGCCAACGGCGGGGGCGGAATCGGGGGCAGTCACGAATGCGGGCAAAGCAGCAGAGTCTACTACAGTCGCAGATGGGTCGTATGGCAACCGCATCACATACGCTGCAGACGCTTTTTCCTCTTTAGCAAAGAGCAGTCCATTTTGTAGGGTTGCGCCACGCTCGTCGTGGAGGATATGTTGCTTCAGAGAAACAGCATGCATTGAAAACAAGTTGAAGCTCAGGCTCTCTACTACAGACAAGTCAGTGAGCTTCACACACATCGTCGTTTTTCCACCATTCTCATCCTCCTGAAAGAAACTAAGATTGATGCTACCGATAGCTTGCACTTCGAGCAGTCGACCATCACCTACAATGGCGGGGATCTCTTGCAGGTCGAACATGTGCTGGCTACTGTTGGTAAAACTGTTGCTTGCACCTGAGTCAGCTACCCATCTCTCGCCACCAGGCGGTCCCTCACTGGATTTCACACTCAGCAAAGACGAAGCAGACGCAGCAGACTTTACTCCAATCGTCACTCCTATCCTACCAAAAAACTCTTCGGGGTGGGACTTACCTAGAGGCACCGATTGTGCCGTGTAGAGGTGGAGGTAGCCCGAAGACGGAGGCGCGCCAGGAGAAGGGGTAGAGGACGAGGAGGAAGCGGTGCTGCTGCTGCTCGCAGGGGGGGGCTGACGTGGCTGCTCGGATGACGAATCTTCGCCGGCGGGAGGGTAGTAGACGTAGTGGATGCCGCCGTCAGATGAAAGGCTGCCTTCGTACCCTGAGGAGAAGCTGTAGCTGTCCCCACCGCCGGGGTAGTGGGCGTACGGGGCGTCGTGGTAGCCATCGCCGTGGTAGTATCCGTCGTGGTAGTCGCCGTAGTCTTCGTAGTAGCCACCATCATCGTGGGCGTAGTACACACGTACGCCTGCTCTCTTCCCTGGCCAGAACGCGCGTGCCCCGGGCCTCTCCCTGCCCGCTCTCTCTCGGCACGATCGTCGCTGCTGTGGCGTCCCGCGGGCCCACGACCCCCCGGGTGACGCCCCCGACGACCATCAGGCCCACGTCCACGATGAGGTGGCGGGGGGGGTGAGGCTCGGCTCCAGCCACCGCTACCATGACCGGTGTGGTGCTGCTGCCCTTCTATCCTCACCCATCGCCCGCCACCGCGGCCGGGCCCTGGCGGCGGTCTACCCCCTCGCAGGCTACCGCCGAGCGGCGTTCCTCGGCGACTTCTCTCGAACGCGCGCGCCGCAGTCGCTGCTGACAACAAAACTGCTCGTTGGTGTGAAGCTCGGACTGGTGGTAGCGGCAAAATCCGTCGGGGTCGTCGTTGAACACGTCACCCTTTTTCTTCTCTCGGTCGTGATTTTCGCCGCCAGCTGCTGCGTGACCGCCGTCTTGACTCCCGGATATCCCCCCACTGCCTCCGCCGCGCCGGCCCATGCCGGACGCGGCGAGAGCGAGCTTCACCTCGCGCCTCTCCCCCTTGCTCCTCTCGCGCTCCATCTCCACGTGGGTGTCCCTCACCGCATTCTCAAGGGTACGCAACGTCAGGACATCATGGGCAAGCAGTATTCCTTTTTGCACGGCATGCAATGACGAGGGAAGGCCACGAGCAATCTCTTTGTTGGCATCTGTTTCATCCTTAATCGTGCCTTCAGATGCCAGACGCAGGCGAAGGGCTTCTGAGCGGGCAATATAGTCCTGTGGACTCTCGGACTCTTTCATCTCCAACTCCTTCCAGTCCTGCTCCAACCTCGACTTTTCTGACTGTTTCTGCTCCTGATAGAACTCTGTCACTATTTTCCAGCCTTTTTGTGGACTCTCACACGCCAGAATCAAGCTCTGAATCGGGGCGTACAAGACCTTGCTAATGAGAATATTTCATTTCTTGAAATACTTGTCTACCACATCATTGCCAAAAATCCTCCGAAGCTCTGCTACAATCACACCCCTCTTTCCGACCTTGACCTCGACCTCCAGTTCCAACGCATCATGCACACCCTCCTACTGAAAATATGAAAGCATCTTACCACGAAAAATATCAAACATAAAATACAAGTCCTGCTCCTTCTTCACGCTACCAATCCAAGGTTCTCCTTCTGAGCCAGGATTGACACGCAAGGTGCCTGAGCGGGCAAAGCCTTGTTGTTCAGCAATGGCCTCAGCTGTCGCCTTGGCCGCTTGCGCCACAATGTGTGCGACGCTGCTGGGGTCGTTGAAGGTGGCTGGTTTGCCCTGGCTGGAGGGTGATGGCTGGTTGCCAGTAAGTGGGACTGGGTTGCCGGCTGGTGGTTGGGCGTAGGTGACTTCACCCTTGTTGATCCTGTTGGCTTCAAGTTCGGCTTGTTCTCGTTGCTGGACGATCTCCTCCACTTTTGCTTTAGCTCTTCCCCGCAAAGGGCGGAGAGGTCGATGCCCTCCATGGTGTCTGTTGTTGTGGGAGTCTACCGACTGCGCGTGACTGCACAACCCCCGGAAAGGTACGCCCGCACGCAGATACCGTGATATCACACTAGTGTGAAACGTAAACTACGCGGGGTGCAGCAAGCCCGTCCTGGGCGTTACTTGGGGCACTGGGTAGTCGGCCGTGTTAGGCCGAGAGATAGAGATAGTGAGAGAGGTGGAGAGAGAGTGCGAGAAGGAAACTTCATCGGAGAGAGACGGCGGCGGCGGTGGAGAGAGAGAAGGAAGAAGTGCGCAGCACGCACGCAAGCCTCGTCGCACCAACCACGTCAAGAGGGCCCCCGTGACTGCACCCCTGGTATCCTACAACACACGAAATTTCCAACACGTATCCCCCTGGGATACTCATGACCAGATACTGCTGTTGCGAGTATATCTAACATTCACTTTCCCGGCAGGGACCTGTGGTGCTGGTGAAGTGTCCAGGACTGTCAATAAAGTCACCTCAAATTCATCTGTCTACAAAGAGCGCATCGGCCTCGTCTGCGCGGCGAGCGACTGCTTGTACTTTGCCGCTTATCCCCTCCGGATGCAGGGCCCATCAATCTGTGAGATTTGCGCATCCTGTTGGACTTTTTTAGGCTACACTCTGCCGGCGAGTGCCCTACGTCACAGCAGCAGTACTCATCAAGATATCCTAGATCAAAGAGAGGCCGCAGCAGGGCGAACAACGGCGTTCTTGTGATTTCGCCGCACGTTTTCCAGAAATCTCCCGAAACGTAACTTTTGTTTAGCATAGAACCGTTTTTTTGTTTTTGAAGCAGACGCACTCCCGTGTTCTCGCTTTCCTCTCTCTCACTTCAGCAGGTCCCTGAGTATCGGAGTCGCGGTTACAGCATGTCACAGGAGGTAGAAGTGGTAGCTAAGACGTCTCTGGAGAGCTGTGAGGGCGCGAGGTGTGTTGTGTTGTCAACAAGTGTGTTTTTTATCGCGTCAGATACACATGGCAGCAGCGTACCATCAAAACCTATCTGCCGACCGCGCGCCCACCCCACGCCCCCACGGCACGTAAGACCGCCGCCTTTCGCCTCCTAGTATTTGTGGATGGCTTTGTGCGCGCTCGCTGTTTATTTTCAGAGCGTCGCTGCGATGTCGCGTTGTTCGCCTTCCTAACCTGCGCGTACTTTCGCACGCGAAAAAACACAACCAACCGTTCAAAATTTGAATTTTGAATATTTGAATTTTTGAATTTTTGAATTTGTTGTAGGCAAAAACTGGAAGGTACCTGCCCCGCTCCAAATGCGGACTTCGCTGTGAAGTACCCAACTGGCCGAAGTGTGTGCTCGACGACCTAAAGGCATTCGAAGCCGACCACGGATCTACGAAAACCGATCCATGTTGTCTTGGAACCCCGGTACCGAAAGACACGGCCCCGAAGTCAAAGTGAACGGAAGCCGCGAAGGTGGAGGGGGGAGTACCTTGGCATGCGGCGGTGCTGCAGGGAGCTGAGAGGTTCATGACCTCCTGGCACGAGAAGGAAGAAGAGGCCAGCCGACAACGGGCGCTCAAACGAAACCACAAGCCAACAACCAATGGGGCGGGAGGGGGGGCAGGAGACGGACGAGGCGGCGAGGGAAGAAAGCAAACGAGAAGAAGAAAAAATATAAACAAAAATAAAAGCAACTAGTGTCGGAGAGAATAGTTATCCCCGACAAGAACTTCCAACCATCAAACCTTCCCCACACCATGTGATGACTACTGAGAATCACAACGCAGACGACAAGGTTCTAGCGGGAACTGATCGCGACAGGTCCGGTCGTGGCAAATGTGGAGACGACAACGCCTCTTTCGGCGCAAAAATAAACCAGCTCACACCACTCCCTCCCCTCGGCCTGCTCCCCGGCCGGGGCCGAAATCGACCTAGTGAGTCCCTCGCGGGCAAACCAGGCCACAACAGATAGTAGGTGGGTAGTGTCCCAAGGTGCAACTCACCGCCGCGCTGGCTCAGCGTGGCGGTGAGGATGCACAGACGGTGGTAGTGGCGAGAGGTGTGTATGGACACTGTTCCCGCAGCAGTAATGCAAAGCGGCAAACTGCACCTGGCAACCACCGTCGCGGAAAGCGCGGCCCACGAAGCTGGAGGAGTAGAGAGATTCGTAAACACCACGTCAGTAAGCACCGCTCGCGGGAGAAGGGAGACA